>QYTT01078865.1:5773-16439 GCA_006980735.1 Dasypogon diadema | reverse complement strand
ACCACCTAGATGCGTAACCAAGGATACCAAAGGAAACATATTTCAAGAATTTAGGTGTAGTGATTCAGTTGACGTTTATGAGATACCAGTCTTCACCCTCTTTCCCCTTCAAAAGTGCATCACTTTCACGTATTCATATACACGGTCATGCCCGTTCCTTAGTTCTTATTTCCATGGGATTACTTATGAGAAGATATCTTTCTTCAGAGGCGGCGAACCTTTTTATTCAGAGTGAATAAATTATTTATATTAAGTAATTTATTGAGGTAAAACGCTCGAGTATTAAAATAAGTACATTTTTTTATTACAATTCTATCTGTACTTGCCACGTACTTGCACATTACCAAATTCAATAAACTTTCCTTTTTCATCAGAATTGCCTTCAAGAAGTGATTTGGAGTCACGATGAATTTATTACAATTTTACAACTGCAGAAAATTTACGATACTTATTAACTTAATTAATATGCTCTGAAATAATTGTGGTCGTTCCGTTCTACCAGGAAAGGAATCCGCGAATACTTTGAACTAGTGAGAATTCAATTTTACGAAAACAGAAAATGCTCTTAATCCACATTTTCTATCTATCGCGTTTTCTCTGCATTTTCTGTAGAAGTAGAGTCAAAAATTATGCAATATAAAAAGTCATTTTCCTTTTCTATTCTCTATCCCAGTAATTCCTTCCTTGATTCATAAGTTTCCTACTAGGCTACAATTTTGCAACACTTCTCCTCCTTTCAATTCTGCCCTATAGCTCGTTATATTTAGATCCTTCTTCCTTTTCTTTTTTGCTCCGGTTTCTGCTCCTTTTTACTTTTGTTGTCGACTAACACGCGCTATATTTCTGGGTGTGATACAAACTTACACAGTACAGTGTAGGGTTTCTTAAACAAGGGTATCAGCCTGAAGAGGCCTACAAAATGGCCTTCCAGATCTACAAACAGCTCTCACGTAAAAGCAATCGGTCGGGCAGCCCTGCATCATCTCCATAAATGTATGAGAACTAAAAGAACCGGCGAAAGCCAATACTATAGATGGGTTCTTTCGACAGACTACGTCTCGAGGGAAATACTAAAACGAATAAACATCCAGTTGAGCTTCCTTTCAACGAAATAAAGTTGAAGCCGAAGGGCGGTCTCTCAAAAGGAAAAATGGCGCCGAAGAGGCTGAACTTGCTGGGTGCAGGACCACCTTGGTAAGGGCGAAAGCAATGGCCCTGGGGCACCCGGAATGAAGGTACCAACAACCACCAAACCTGATCAGTTGGGCAGAAATAAAAATATGCCTGAAACAGCTGAATCACGGCATCCAAATAAGCCTCCATCATGCAAAAGAAGCTTTGCCTGAACTTAGCAGGACGTTGCTTAAGGGGACGTTTACTGTAGTTTTTTTGCGACAAGCTTGAGTCGTTGAAGGCAAAATTAAAGGCCTAGAAGCCAACGTTAAGTTGATTTATAAATTCTGAATGTGCTATTCCCCGAGAAGAATTAATTTTTGATTGGAAAATTAATACGTTAAAAGCCATGACGGTCCCTGGGGACCGACACTTAAAAGCTCTCTCCGGACAAATGCATTTTACCAAGTAATTCTCTCACGAAAGCTTTTATTCTAATTGGGACAGTCAACCTATGTACCTAGTCCAGAATTAATAACTCGGGACTTTGTTGCAGCCCTGGTTGAGGTGCCACCATCAGGGGTAGAGGAAGGGGCTGTTTTAGTTTCGGCCTACATTCTTGGAAATGAGATGAAGCGGCTAGTGGAATATTGCAAACAGAAAAACAAAACAAACAATGTATAACTGGATATGATGCAAACGTCCATGGGGAAGCAGCTGCATCAACAAAACGAGGTGAGTGCATTTTAAAATTCGTAGAATAAAAAAGAATTTAGAAATTATCAATAAAGGAAATTACCCCACTTTCAACAACGTTGATCGCCAGGAGATTCTGGAACTAATCATAACTAATGGAAGTCTGGTGAACAGAATAACAAATTTACATGTTGCAAGAGAGGAATCAATGTCTGACTACGCACACATTCGTTTTAATATAGAAGCATGCATTGCGAGGCGTGAAGAGAGTAGTGCCTTCAATCCCATTGGCTGGTGTTCCTACCGTCAACTACTTCCCGTGGGGCGCGGGTTTAAAGGAACTTGAAGAGGAAACAATCGAGACCCGCAAAGAACTTGATTCTTTCTCAACTCGACATCAAAATGTAATCATAGCTTCTTATGAAACAAGCTACCCTGTAAAGCGCATAGCGGCCGCAGCTGTTCGAACTGAATGTGCACATGTGGTGGCACAGGGAGTTAGAAAAGCTAAAAGCTAATGCTAGAAGGTGCAGATTCAATCTAGGAAAGAGCAATTTAAGGTTGAAAAGAAAGGGACTTAATACTTACAACCGAAAAAAACAAAGAATTAACGAGGTCCAAAGAAGAACCTGGCGAAGATATCGTGAGAAGGTAGAAGATCTATCGACTACAGCAAAACTTCAAAATGCTCTAATTAATGCAATCAGACTACTACAAATGTCAGCTGGAAGCTGCATGTGTGGAAGAGACACTGGAATCACTTTTACAGGGACACTTCCCGGACCACAGTGTAATTAAAGGCAGTGAGTCAAAAGTCTCTTCGCATGTATCTTCACAAAATAATTTCAATTCAATTCAAATTCTTAAAGCTACCGAATATTTTCTCTCTGTGGGCGACAATACAGAGCCCTGTGGAACGCCACCGTTGATATTGTAAGCGTTAGACATGGCACCATTCAAAGTAACACGAATGGAATGGTTAGAAAGGAAACTACCAATCCGGCACGGCAACTTTGGATATCATCTCAAATGAAGGAGAATCCTAGAGGATGACACATGCAGACTGTGAAGGAGTATACTGAGATGGAGTGGTACATTGTATGTGACTGCCCAGATTTTGTGAGCAGAACGACGGCTGTCACAGGTTGCGCCATGGGTAGTATGAGGCAGTTAGTTTGTAATCAATGCTTGAGGGAAGTCGAGATTAGTGAACTGCCTATGAACTCCTCGACACGGAACAGCTCAGACAGCTCTCTTGAGAGGGGACAAAAAGCATTCAAAGGCAAAGGACTGCTTCGATATCCATCGAACGATTCTAATAAATATTATATAACCTTTATAGTCTTTATAGTTGTTAAAACATTTATAAATCACGATTATTTAAGTAGAAAAGTGCAAACAGTTCCATTGAATGAACATCCAAAACATTATTTCGCGTGGTAACAAATGGATAGATCATTTTACATTTAAATTAGGAGATTGACAAGTATCGACAGCTTCTAAACTAAATCCTCTTACTACTATACTTTTCCGACATCTACCAGAATTCTGTCAATATATAAATTTCGCTTTAGCCCACTTATTTCATTATTCTATTACATTTTATACAACACAATAGGGTTGTATAAAGAATGGTGCGGAATCACCCTTTATCGAACCCGAAACGTTCTACGGCCAAAAAAGCAGATGAGAAGCAGAAGTCAAGGAGGAATACTGGAATGATCATCAGGTCTAAGACAGGTGAACAGGTCCATTACTTATTTGCTAGAGAGTACAAGGACAATAAGGTTAAGTTAACGACATTAATGTTTTCCTTACTGGACTGGACACTGTCTATTAAATTACCGTTTGAAAAAATGGATCTTGTGTTGAGGGCGGCCAATGACCATTCCCTGTGTGGATGAGGTTGAAATGGCGGACCAAGACCATTTCTGGAAAACATTCACAGTACTTACGAAAGTTATGCAGCTGCCACCGACAACAAAAAAACATCAACTAGTTTTTTTGTGCTTTTATTACTTGACTTTTTAATTCTATTTTTGAGCAAATCAACAATAAAAAAGGAATTAAAAATATGCAAAAAATAAACACCATCAGCATGGTCGCTCGTATAGAATTGGAAAAGGTTTGTCTTTGGGTGGTTGCAGCCAATTATCTTCTGAATACTGTGTTTGATCGGTCTCGATCACATGGAACGTATATGCATGCCGGCTCTTTTGCGAACGGTTTGGCTCACTTTTGTGAACAACCTGTCCATCAATTAGTACGCAAGTGCCTGAAAAGAAAAAAATATCATTTTATACGAAATACAATGAAAATATCTTCTTAAACAAAATACTTGAGGATTATTAAAAGAAAAAAACAATCTGTAGATTAACCAACCTTTAGAAACGGGCACATGGGTAAAATTTGATTGTGGGTAAATTGGAGCCGGTTTATCATAAATTATCAATTCTGAGGCAGACTTGTCGGGATTTCGGATATATCTGAAATTTTGAAATAGCAGAAGTTAGCTCGGAAGAAAAAGACTATTTGTTTTTTGTTTTTGCCAAATTGGAGGTAGTTACCTTCTGTGAACACCACTTTTGTGAGATCCTTTAATAAATTGTAAACAGCCGTTTTGAATCGTTGCATCTTCAAGTGCTATCCAAAAACCAAGTGTTGAACTTGGCTCGGTGTAGAGATAAGATGCATCTTGATGAGGTGTGACTGCAATTTTAAAAATTAGTTACAATTTTTAGCATATGTAAATGTCTGATACATAAAAAATAATGAATGAAAGTACTTAGAAACTAAAAATAAAAATAACAGAGCAGTGCAAACGTTTGAAAGAGAACATATCATAATAAATCATATAATGCAACTGTGACTGATCTCAAAAATTCAATTTCTTAAACCGGTTGGTGTTGGTTCTACTGCGACGTGATTTCTGGTGCACAAGTATTTTTTTAAGATATTACAACCCTATACACAAAGCACAGCTTAGGCGAAGGGAAATCTCTAGCGAAGAGGTGATTCGGAAATTTTAACCTGACAAATGTTGGAAGTGAGGCACAATTTTTGGCAACAAATCTTTACTGAGTAACATCCCAGTGCCTTCGCAAAAAGAATTCTAGTCTGTAAAATTGTGTCAACCACTGGTATCCAAATAAATTACCGCGCCTTTTGCAGGAGTCGAGTCCACGCCCACAAAGAAGAAAGTCTGCACTAGTGCGACTTAGCCCGCTCGGCCACCATCATGTTAAAATCATTCTCCTAATGGGTTTTCGTTATTATTTTCTTGAATCCATGTCGAATTAGCTGCCCAGTTGCCTTCTAGAAATAATTAGCCGACCATAAATACCCACAGAAGCCTTGCAGAGCGAGATCAAATTCAGTTTATGTAAACGATGAAGGAAATGGTATTCGTTCGCAAGGCAAATTGTTTTTAACAAAAATATTGGTATCTCTCCCGAATATTTCGGAACCACTTTTACACTCATTTCCATTTTTAACTCTCTTCAGATACATTTCTTACTCTCTTTTGACGCGACATGAATTTGTCGTAGCCGCATTTTAAGGACCCAAAAATGATTTATCGTTCTTTATCATAACTTACTTGCCCTATAGAATCCCAACTTGATACTTTAAGTGGATCCTCTGAGGTGTCTTATCTATTATAGCAGCTTCTCTTTTATTTCGAAGTACAATTTGGCAATACTGGTAAAAACGGCCGTTATAGGGTTTATGTTTAATATTGTTCTATTCTTTATTTTTATGTCTGAATTAGCCAATTATATGTTGTATTTTGGGTTCGATAATGATTTGATGTTGAATTTTGCTGCACCGAAGGCTAATCGAATGGCAGTTTTTTGGTTCCGCAGACTTTACTCCTTTACAAGACTTATAATATAGTCGATCAGTGTATATCTCTCAGTGGATTTCTCCAGGTGGCTTTATGAATTATGATGAGGAATTAAATGCTACAAATAAGATAAGAAAGCTTATTGCTCTATAGCATAGCTGTGATCATTCATTCGGAATTTTTTCTCACCTAATTCGCAATCTATGAAATTTAAAATTTTTTTGAAATATAACTGAGAAGGAATTACAAGTCGATTTTAATTTTTTAATTCTGTTTTCAATTCCTCTATAGAAGGAACTAGAAATCGATTTTAATTTCGTAATTCCTTTTCAATTCTTTTAGAAAGGAAATTAAAAAGTAATTAAGAAATTAATATCAACTTGTAACTTCTGGGTAATTCCTTCACGTTTCAATTACGTTGGCTACGAATCTACGAGGAACTGCAATTCCATATATGGAATGATGATTTACCAGAAAAATTCTCATTCGGAATTGAAAAGGAATGGAATTAAAGTAAAAGACGACCAAGGTGGCAGACCTTGACACATTGGGTGCCACGATGTCATCAGAAAAGCAGCACGGGGCTACGAAACGACCAGCCGGGAAGAACATCGACCGAGAAGGAGAAATTCAAATAGTAACTTTAGAGGTATTTTTGTTAAGGTTTTTAGGTTAAGAGTGGTCGCAGCGAGTTTATAGTAGATAGACATAAAAAAACGAATTTTTGTGAATCGAAGAAAAGGAAAGAAAAGTAAATTGTTAAAAGGAAAATACATTCTTTAGATTGGAATTGGAGAGTTGGGTGTGTTAATAGCATTATTAAACAAATGAAGACAATCACGAAAATGAAGAAAGATATAATTAAAAGAACATCATTCTAGTAGAATTTGGTGCTTACTCCGTTTTTTAAATAAACGTAAAGTAAACGCGTTTAACTCGATACAAGTTTAGAACACGGAAACTTCGCTAAAACGCTTTCCTATTGAGACCAGCATTTATTTACTTCGGCACTAAACTGTTATATCAATAAAGCTGATTTTGATAAATTAATATAAGTTTAATATATTTTGTTTTTTCATTGCATTTAAGTTTCATGTTTAGTTCAGTTCTGTGAACACTTGAACACCTTTTTTTACGGTGAAGCCAAAGTTCAGGGGATACGCTATGGTGCTATAGCACAGACATAGCAAGTAGAAAAGGAAGCAAGTATAATAGTTGAAATAAGTGTTTCGAAAACAATTTTAGTTTGGTTAAAATTAATATTAGTTCTTAATTAATAAAAAATTGAAATATTACCTTCACCTCCTATTCCAGGATTTTTGTAGATGTACATACTTTGCGGCACCGCTGGCTTTTTGTAACCAAGCTGCCAGCAGACTTCTCGAACACGATCACTGAAGGTTATCCTTTCAAATATTGGATTTTCTATGTGAAGAGCATGCCCAACCTATTCGTGAATGTAAGGGAATTATATTAGAATTTGATGTAAAAATAAATAGTAATGTTGTAAGATAGCTGCATCGTCTACAATTGAAAAGAAAAATTTGAGGATAATTTTTACAGGAGGCGGAGTACTACCGTCATTCTCGATGATCTAGTAAATTTAATGAAACAAGGCTTAAAGATTTTGTTGGATCCCCTAGCAATCTGATCTTGTAGCTATGCTATATTTTGTAATATAACATACATACTTACTTTATTGAGCGCACATGTGGGATCGACTAGAAGTTCGCCCTTTTCTCCAATTGCACCTTCTTCGAAAAAGTATCTGACTTTATCTCCAGACTCAATAAAATAAGTGTCCTTATTTTGAGCATCGGAACTATTTACCGTGCTAAAAACCCTTCGTCCTTCTTGTGGAGCTTCCATACATAATGCCTTTCCAGCCGCATGAAGTTCATCGGTTTCTTCAGGACTAAGGAAGTCTTCAATAATCACATAACCGTTTTCTTCTAACTAAAAATAAATAAAAATAATTTTTTAATAATTGCTTTACAAATTGAACAAATTACTAGCTTTCATATATTTCTCAAATAATTTTTTACAAAACTCTTCCATTCTCTGGATTTTGTTGCTCGAAAATTCGAAAGTAAATTGCGCAAACCGACAAAAGAAGTGTTGATAATTCAGTGAAATTTGGTAATAACTTCAAGTCTGTGTATTTATCTATCTTATAATCATACAATCATCAAAGTATTTTTACTAATGATCAACAAATTTTATTGTGATGCATGTAACACCTCATCAGGTGAACCAAACAAAATAAATTATTTCTAGCTATTTTTAAAGTTTTCTCGAGAAATTAGCCTCATAAACATAAAATGACGCGACACCTGAAAGTACCTTGTGAAGTTTTTATAGATTTCACCGGTCATTTCAATTTTGTTCTGGCAAATATCCATGTTTTTGTTTTGCACGAGATTTTACCACATATAGCAAAACACTCGGCGCATGTATGAAATTAAAAGAGTGCTGTAAGTAAGGAATGCTCGTTTCCCATGCTGTAATTGCAATTGTTAGCAGAAGTTACGAACAGAGTTGACTTTAAAAAACCTGCGATACCCTTTCTCTTTGTTCTAGTTAAGACGTTTAGACCACTTTTTTGCAGAAATGGCTAAGAGAATGGGAGATGGGAATTTTGCACGGCAACGGGGAAAGATAGTTTCTAATGACCTTCAATAATAGTTTTTAAGGCACAAAGGCAGTTCACATCTTTAAAAATGAAAGGAGCCACGTTTGGTCTACCCTGAAGATAATAAATATATAACATTTCTGCAAAACGTAGGCAATTACAGAAATTTAGTATACTACAACCGGGTGTGGAACTGCAAGTATATTACATCTTTTTCTGTGTACGGTGATTCATTGCAGTTTCGTTTCAGGTGGCCATACGGCTCCATTTGTTCTTGGAGTCTATGGCATGGTGTTAAATGTTTAATATGAAACACAGTTTTTGCTCATATGAATTGTTTAACTTGAATGCAATTATTTAACGATACTGGTGGAGGAAATCGAAATTCATGCAAGGTTTTGCCACTAATTTGACAAATATTGCGTTCTATTGAATTTGCACTAATTGAATTTAACACTAATAATTATAATTAAAAGTTTACATTCTGTAATTATCATAATTCGTCTAAAGTAATCTTTTACTAAACGGCGCGGCGTTACGAACTTTCTATTCTAGTACCAGAATAAGTTGCCGGCTAATGGATGGAATTTCGGGCTACGTAAAACCGTCCACGTGAGAAGGAGCGCTCCCTCAAGTTGATCCCATCCAACTTTAACGTCTGTCTATATGACATGTATATATAGTAATCATCCTGCCTAAACTCACTACGGGGGTCAAAAGGTAACAAGGTTATACATGGCAAAAATACTGACTCCTCTCGAGAATATCTGGTCTGGTCATTGCGATTTAGAGCTTTCAATTTTAGCCTAATATAATTAAAAAGGGAGAACTTACCCTCAGGATAAGTTCATGGGTTGGAAGATCCGATGGCTTGAAAATGTTTAGAAATTTCACTGAAGTGGACAGCGACATGTGTGCATACCACTGAATCTATCGATTTGTGGCTTATCCTGGATGTGGACAATTTCAAGATGTATTCTCGCATTCAGGTCTCCAACGGCCACTACTATTGGGTTCTGATCCTATTGGGTTAATAAATTTCGCATACAATTCAGGGTTGAGGCACACGTCTGCAAACTTTCTCCTCTGTGGGCTTGGGATCGACTCTTGCAAAGGGCGCGGTGATTTATCCGGACACCAATGGTTGAGGCAATTCTACTGACACGAATTGTACTTGTTAAGCTACTGGGACGTTGCACAGTAAAAATTCCATGCCAAAAATTGTTGATTACTTGCAATGCTTTTCAGGTTAAAATTTCCCAATCTCTTCCTCCCTACAAATTTCTCCCCGCCTAAGCTGTACTATGCACATCATAGGGTGATAAAGGTATCTTGGACTGGTATTGTGACATAATGCCAAGCATTGTCATACAGAAAAATCACTTTACCATGTTTTCTGCAAAATTCTGATCGTTTTTCAATCAATGTATGGTTCATTTCGATTAATTGTTATCGATAGTGATCCGCAGTAACCGTTTTACCAGTTTTCAACAGTTCGTAATACACCACACCTTTCTGGTCCTACCAAGTACACATCAAAACCTTCTTTCCATGAATATTGCGTTTTACTGTAGATGTTTGTGTTTGATCTGGTTCGCCTTATGATTTTTTCCGTTTAGGATTATTGACATAAATCCATTTTTTATCTCCAGTAACAATTTCATACAGAAATGACTTATGAAAATTAGTTGTTTTGTAACTTAAATTTTAGAAGATATGTTGCCACCACACCAAACTCACGTTTCTGCATTTCTAGCCGTTTCACCTCCGCGGGGATTTTGAATCCGGAAGGACCATCTACACTCTGCCCAAACAACGGATCCATATTTTAAAATACAGATTCAATTCTTTAAATATCAAATTTCTTGAGTGTGGAATAGTAGAATGTAGATTTTTATGTGTAATATGTAGATAAATGGACGGTGTGTCAAGTTTTGAATTTAAAACCATTTTTGGACAGTGGATCAATCATCTCAATTACTATTTTTCTTCTTTAGATGCTAATTATCGGGGTTTTGAATAAATGGGTCTAGTATTACCTCCTAAATGTATATATTCATTTTCACGTAAGATTCTTTAAGTATTCAGATAATGAGTTCAAGAATTTATTTTCAGCATACTGGGCCTTCTATTTCATTCACACTGTCGTACTTAAAATTAGTATCAAATCAATATTGCTTTTAAGTGTCTATTTCTTATTCCACAATAACAAAAGCCCCATTTTCCCCTTATGCTATATATTTGCCCCGAAATAAAAAATATTAGGAATTTTTTCTACAAAAATTCTCTCTTGCGTAAAAAATTCCCCTATTTTTACATATACATACATATACATATTATATAAAAGTAAAATATTTCTTCCCATTTTTTATGGCAATAGC
>QYTT01078863.1:4049-14431 GCA_006980735.1 Dasypogon diadema | reverse complement strand
TGGATAGCCAGCTCTTACATAAATATCTTACGAAACTTTACCTTGTTGCATCAGAGAGATGCTTAATGAGTACCACGTGGACTATGCATGAATTTAAGCGAGATTCGTTCGCAGTTACCAGTAAAAAATGTGCTGGAACTACCTGAGGAAGATCTTTCTTCTTAGTCACTCCAAAGCGGGACATTCACCCGGAATATGTAAAGTGGTCTCTTCATCTTCCAAATAAAGACGAAATTCCATCTCATCAGACAGGCCCATGTTTAGTTGTCATATTTTACCACTGATTTTGGTTTTCTTTTATGAACCATTTCGTAAATATGGCTCTATTAAAATCCTCTTTATCTTCTCCAATGTTTCCACCATTTTCCCATCCTCACTCGAACAAGTTCAACTGCGGAAATAGAGTCTTTAGTGACTATCTTCGCAGTCTACTGATTTCTGAAATAACCTCCATGTTCGCGCAAAAATGCCTCCACGATTCTTTTTTTTCGTCATTGAGGAGTTCTTTTCAGTTCTCTCTTCATCGTTTTGTAGTCTTTCAATGTCTGCGGCTCATTATTCCTCAGGACGTGGTTAAAGGGTTTTCTTATCCCTTTTTTCAGGCTTTCTTCTTCCCCAATCCACCGGAAGTGGGGTTCTGATCGTCCACTGAAGTAAGAGGTCATGAGTTTTGAAATGCATCTCTCCACTTTTGACCCCACATTTGTTATGGTCTTAAGTGTTTTCTCCTCCTTTTGTTTCAATATCCTTTCCAAAATCTCTGTGTACTTCGCCACATCCGTGCTTCGAGAAATCCTTACAATATTGAATCAATATTTCACCACAAATTGAATGGCCCTGTGGTCAGTCAACTTTGCCCGAATCCCACGCTTTTCGGCAGTTCTTTGATTTCATCTTTGTAGATCCAGGGCTCCTGGCAGCAGGAGTTTCTCCCCACAAAGCCGAGAAGCATCGCAGCTAATACCTCACTATATTGATGGAGGTTAAGTTGACAAATCTTTAGATGCTGATACTGGCTCAGCCTCCGATCTTTCTCTTGTCCTTCAGCCCTAGGTTCGGCTGACCTCTTGCGGGCAAAAAAGAGTGAGAGCGTTCATAAAGTCAACTGGGTTGCTGGACCGTTGACAAGATCTGCCCCTAAGTGGATTTTGTTTCTTTCCTTTTGGTTGGATGAACAATGGGTCCAGTATTGGCTTACGTTGAGGGGTTGTTTTTCGACGGCCCAGAGAACCCTATAAAATAACACAGACTGGGTGAAATTGTTTATGACACAAATGTTTGCTGGGGATATGTTATTTTCTCGAAATTATTGACTATTCCATCCCGTCACCCTTTTAGAGCCTCTTATAGGTTTTTCCTTGAGCTGTTCCATGTTATGGTTCTACCAAAAAATATATTTGTTTCGTTTCCTACACGACTTCCTTCCTTTTAATGAAAAAAAAAAACTCCACCTTCAGGCTTAAATTTTCGTCCCTTGAAAATATTTTCTTCTTATATGACTTTTCGCCAAGTTTTATATGACTTCAAAACAAGTTATATGAAAACTGCTTACAGAATCAGTTGGGGTATCGCGTCTTTTGAACAAAAAATTTCGAGTTTTCATATTAAGGAAAAAGTACTAAAATTTCCTTGAAAACCTTCCAAAGAAGTGTGCAGGAAATTCTTCTTCGAATTGTTCCGCCATAAAAATTCCGAGAACTTAACTTTTTCATAAAGAAAGTTACTTTCCGTACTTTTCTTATCCAGTGGCAAGTCTCTGTGAAGGGGGTGGGTATAACTTGAAACTGAAAACTTTCTAATGAAAATGCAACGAGTAACGATTGGGTTTCATCAACATCAAGAAACCAAAAATCTTCACTCATTATAAATTAATTACCACAAATTGCCGACTGAGTGGCCCCTTGAAATTAATTTAACAAAAGCCCGATTTCAGCCCCACCAGGCAAGACCCAAGGACAAAAAGCGGGTGGGCAAGGGTTACTTATTACTTTCTACTGCTGGTGGTAATTTGTTCTCATGCCCAGGATACTTTGCTTTGCTCAAGGATAGGCTGGGCAAAAACTTGAATTGTGGGCATCTGGACTATGGACTGTTGGCGCCATTTCTAAAATGCGGGAAAATTGTCCAATGGCGCAAAAGTTTTCTGTGCTAAAAGTTTCCGGAAAGGGTTGTATGCTTTTTCATAGTTTCATCCCCCCATTTTTTTCTTTCTTTTTTCTTGTTTTGTTTTAAAGGACCAGAAGCAAGAAAGAAGGAAATTGTCTAGAATTATTAAAGGATAAGAAAAATTACGGGCACATCACTTGATGATATCTTTTAAGAGGTTTTATGTGGCGGAACTGTAGTACAACATAAGTAGTCTGAGAGACTAGGGGTTTTTTCATTAAGGGTGGCTTGGTAGCTTTTTCAAGAGACCTTTTTTTTAAAGTAGCTTTCTCTTTTTGAGATATAAATTTAGCCCTTAACTTTTTCTGGGTGAAAAGAGCTCTTAGAAAAGTCCCATTTGTGTTCCCTGGCTTAACGTTTTCAATTTTATAATTGTTGGCATTGTTGTTCTGTCCAAGTTTTGTTTTTTTTTGTCTTTTATTGTTGGATCTTGTGGAGAAAATTCGCATTGCAGAAATTGTTTTTTCATTTTCAAGCAATTAGTATAAGTGATTAAGGTAAAATCCCATTATAATTTGACTTTCAATGGATTTTCTCGATTTGAATTTTGCTAGACGGTATTCCGGGATGGGGTCAGTTTTAAAATTCAAAGTTTCTTAATTTACAGCTTTCATGGGCAGAAAATATATGATGATGACGGAAAGCTATGATGATGATGGTTCTCTTTTTGATTTCGTAAGATCTTCCTCCACAATAAGGGCTTTTGATATACTTGACAGGTGAAGTTCGTTGTATATGAAAATATTAACTCAGCAAAACACAGTACTCAACCTTCTAAAGTTTGACATTTTGAGTACGTCCGCTCCAAACGATGTAAAAAAATAAAAGGCGTCCTCTACTTCATCAAGCCACTACATTCGACATTTCTGGTTACCCTCGTGGTTTTCATCCATGGCAATATTGGACGTAATGTGGTAGTTCATTCTGAACATTCCATAGGTTGAAATTTCCTTGAAAACCCATCAGACGTTAAGCAAATTATTATATTGGTTCTATTTTTCATCACCTATCGAGGTAGGGTCTATTTTTTGCATCTCCGGAGCATATCACAGATGGTATAACGATCCAAGAAATTTTTCTCTGATAGTACCAAGCCAATGAACGCCAAAGAAGGGCAATTCACGAAGACTATCGCACTCTCATTGAATTTCGAAAATATGACCAAAAACCTTTGATGGCGCTCGTTCAGTTTGAATCGGGTTTCTTCTGTGGGTAAATTGCGTACTCGGTTGCTTCACTCAAAGACGACATCATTCAAATTCTTTGTTGATCAATCCCTATGCATGACACCCTTGCATCGAGCCGTCTTCATCCTTTCGTCCTGGAGACAATATCTAGCAGAACAGCGCCGCTCCGAGAATCCTTTTTGAGCTGAATTTTACAAATGTGGAACAGACTGCCATCTTCTGTTTTCCCCGCAGCTGTTCAAGGAGAATGTGCGCCGCCACCCTCATTCAACGTTCTAATTCCTTTTCTGCTCTTCCTGCTTTCCTCCCTGCCAAGGCTGTGCTGTAGAATCATAGGGTATGCCCTGAACTTTGGGTACGCGGGCCACTCAACGTGTTAATAATAAGCACAAAAGCTTTCGTGAGAGAATTACACGTTGTAATGCATTTGGTGTGAGAGAGCTTTTACGTGTCACCTTTGTATCTTTTCACATTTTGAACATCATAAATTCTTTTCGAAGAACTTCTCTTATTGGTTCGCTGCCAATCGCGCATACATACATGAAGCTTTTAAGCTCTCTCTTGCTTAATGCATTTTTGCATATATTTGTCTCAGGGAAGCTTTTCTAAACTGCTAACACTTTGGCTGCTATGTCACACACGTAGATGCGACACCTAAAAGCTCTCTCACGCCAAGTGCATTTTAACGTGTAATTCTCTCACGAAAGCTTTTATGGTAATTAGGGCAAAGCGTTAAAGTTTCACGCACCAAAAACTACCTATTTGCCAGTTTTTAATTACAGAAAATCAATGAATTCCTTTTATCAGTTACTTCAAAGTCATTAAAACTTTTATTTTATCACAACAATGCTGCCGTACGATGCAATTAGAAGTTCTGGAATGATGAAACTTCACTTGTTATGAAAAGTTTGCAATGATAAAGTAGCAGCAGATGATGCAAATGCACCATACAACAGGACTCACATCAAACCCTAGGCATCAAATAATTTTCACAGTATTATTCACAACAACCCCCCTCCCGTAATTTAGGAAACTATAAAATCAGCAAATGCACCAGTGCTTCTCCTTGAAGGATCGTTCCGTTTTGCGTTTCTCTTATACAAAGCAGAAGATATTATGAGTATCTCCCCCCGGGGGTAGAAAAGATTGTCTCTGAATAATCAGTTCATTAGGATAATGCCTGGCAGTTTGGAAGCGTAATAAACAGTTTTCATTACTTTCTATATCGGAAGTCTTCCAAATGAACTTCCGCGAACATCCCAATACTCTGGCTTCATCGGAGCCTCTTTTCTCGACAGACGACGACATAGTAATTCTGTTGCGATGACATCTCCACGACGAAAATCCTCGACATCCACATCATATAAGAAGTGCGGAGCTGTGGGACTGAAGTCTTCAAAATTCCACATGCCACGTATTTTGGAAGCCTTACTCCGAATTTCAGATGTATTCCATAGGAAATGTAAGATAAAACCCCATTTTAGTACTTGCCAACCGTGTGTGTCGGAGATCCATTGTATAGGAGCTCAACATGTTTGCGCTGTCTACATACGCCCCAACGGGAGGAGGTAGGCAACACCTTCAGGGCGGTAATGCTATCCAGGATGTCACCCACGAAATAACCAAAAGCGACATTGCTCTGAAAATGGCAACGATGATGAGCTGACGGCTATAATAAAAGAAGCCACTAAAACTTGTGACATAAATTTATTAAATCTTCTGAATTTTGAAGATTTATACCTGACAGAAGAAAAATTGCGAAAAGCATGGGAGCTGGGAGCTGGAAGCTAGAAGCTGAGTCTTATTAGTTTTCTGGGAAATGTGACACTTTTCGGATGGGTTCCTTGTCGTCCTGGTCCTGGCTGTTGTCAGAAAGACATAATTGGAGGATTTTTAATTAGTTTAGCTTGCTTTCGCCTTCCAGAGAGAGCGGCTTACAGAGCGTTCTGGCAGCGGAAGTTTTGAGTATTTTTTTTTTTTTGAGAAATGTTCATTTTTTCATTTCAATTTTGTGGAAGTAATTTATTTCAAGAGCGGAAACACATTAAAGCAATTATATTCTAGAAAGGGTAGCGAAATATAAGCTGAAATAAATTCTGGAGCCTTTTCTCCATCGTCAGTGAAGATGGATGCTGTGTAATTGCAATTCCAGTTAATGAGTATTTCTAGGAATGCACTTAACTTTCTGGAACTTCCTGGAAAAGTCATCTTGGAGACAACTCTGTATATATGGAGAGTTATAAATTGCACAATTAGATATGAATGGCACAACTCCGTAGAAATTCATCATCCATTAAAGCGCAAGTTCCATTGTGATTTATTCAGCAGCAGGGAATAGTATGGCTAAAGTGAATAAGTACTACTGGAGTGAATGTCACATCTTAGATAGTGGAACCCTTGCTTACAGTGGAATCCAATTTTAAGGTGGATAATAGGTCACCAATTCCAAAGAGTAATCCACATTATTCTTATTTAAATGGAATATTGAAACTGAACTGATAAAACGGAGTCTGCCGCCTTATAATGATATTTTGCTAAGTTCCATGCTTAACCATTAGGCTCACCATGCTGTTGAGAAGGAACAAGGCACAGAAACTAAGAAAATTCATCTTATATAGTAAAATGAGTTTTTGTGAACTAAATTCAAACTTTTTGCAAATCAAATTTAAACTTTTTCTAATCAAATTCAACCGTTTTTAATGCATGGCATTCATAAATAGATACACCTGGACGGTGGGCCATTTGATCATTGGTCGAAACTTGGATACCCTCAAACAACTATCTTAGTACAACAAGGCATAAAAGTTTTAAGGGAAATGAACCTGCAAACTGGCTTGCAAAAGACGCGGTAGGATTGCAGCTGTAAAGCATGCTGCATAGTTGTCTGCGCAGGTCAACTTTTTGTTTATATTGGAAAAGGATTGTGCGAAAGCGATCCGAGCAGAAGACTATCAGAGCGATATATTTGCGGTTTCGGACGGCAATCACATCCTCTCGAAACCTAGTAACCTATATCTGATTTGTTAATGTCTATGATCTGTAGAAAACTACTCCTCAACGATAGCTACAATTAGAGACGAGTAAAGCAATGAAAAGATGCCCTAAAATCTGGTGAAATTTATACCCTTATCCTTGTGAGCCATAGAAGAGTAAGAAGTTTCTTACTCTGAGATTGATAATACGTTTTTCTAGATAGGAAAAGTTGAGGATTATACATGTTGCCTCTACTGAGAATATATCGAATCTAACAAAGTCTTCTTCTTCAGTTTTCATTTTAGTGTCATCATTGGGAATCATATTGAGTGCGTCTTAAAAAGATTTCACCAAAATTCTACTCTCTTCCTCTAAACATCCTAAGCTATCCCCGATATATTTGCATAAGAAAAATGCTTACTTTCCAAAATGTGGTCGCTATAACGTCAGCTGCACTTATCCTTACATTTATCAAAGTATATTTATAGCCAAGTGGGAAATTTCGGGCGAAAGACATTTCTCCTCCTTAGCCCTAGAAAATCCTTAAAATTTATGAGAAGACTAAAATCTTACAAAGTCCTGCCCTTTTTCATGGTCCGACCATCTAAATCTTCCAGACGAAATACCGCAAAAGCCTTCGATATATTTTTACGGCAAAACGGAAAGAGGTTACAAAGGACACTGACATAAATATTGTTAAAGGATTGCTTTCACCAGGAAAGTATCAAGCATACCATTGTACAATTAAATGTGACAAGGGACACGGGACATAGCAACAGACTGAAAAGGTCTGGTCGCGAGGTATTTTGTTAATAATTGATTTAATTTTCAGATGCGAAAAGGTTTTGTCGAAGTAATCCGAATTGCTGACCAGTCCTGATCCCATTTACAAATGAATTTGGAAAATAAAATTGCACGCTTCATGCTTCTCGGTGGAATTGTAATCTTATGTCCAAAAGAGACAAGGGATAGAAGAAAAATCCTGTGCCTTCGGGTTTAGTATGGAAATTTATTTCGACAAGAAATGAACAATTCCGTGTCCTTGAACAGAGAACTCCGTACGTATTATGCAAAAATGGGAGGATTGAAATTTTTTTCAAGAAATTGGAGACGAAACTTAAAGAAATGAATCGGTGTTGATTCAGGCAAATCTTTTCAAATTAAATTTTATCCAGAGACCAATTTGTTGTCAAATATTTACTGAAGGTTGCGATGCGACAAGGGGGCGGTTCGGTTCGCTCCTCAACATTTCGCAAAGTGTACATTCATTAGGGGATTGAGCAAGACTAAGAGATACTAAGAAGCCTTTTAATGGCGTCCTCCCCTTAATATATTTACAGAGGTCTTGAAATGGATCAACGGGAATATAAATGAAAAGCCCTACCAGCAACAGAATCCATAATGCGATGCTGTTCGGGGTAACAGATTTATTTCTCTGGCACATTTCGGTTCAATCACGTTCCTGTGACATAAAGTGTTCCGGGTGGAGCAGCACTGTAAAGGGATGAAAAAAAGTTGAGTATTTCGAACAGGAGGAACTGTATACATCAAAGATTCACCCTTATTGCTGGCTACATTCATCTACCTGCACCAGAAGTAGCTACATTTATTATTTACGAAAAACTGAAATAGATTCTGGTTTTCGGGCTCAAGGAATACGTTCCTTTCACAAAAAAAAACACAAAATCTCTGAATTGTTTAGAAATTACAAAGAAACCACAAAATAGAAATTATTGAAGCATAACCACTCCGCCATTATATTATATTTATGCGTTTCATGTACGGCATATTAACATATCTGCCATTTCCTGAAAGTCACCAACAATAAAAGTAACAAAAGTCGGAAAAGTAAAGGCGAAAATTTTTAATACTTCCGTCGTCTCCATTTTGCCAGCAAGCACCTTGTTCAGAGGAGCGTGTCGAATGGCAACCACAAAAACCGTTGTACCTTTCTATTGTTAAGTAAAGAAGGGAACTCATGTATGGCAGTCAGGTTCCACCAGGGACAACAACAGCCTTTTGTTATCCCCCATTCTGGATATGAAAATCCTCGGGCTCATTCCTTCCTGCTACCACAGAAATGTCAGACGATGGTGTTTTGGGACTTTTTGACTTCACCAGATATCATTTGAACATATCCTGTAAGAAGATGAAATAATTAGGGATTCTTCTGGAGATGTACTTGCCGATGATGTGCACTACAAGTTTTTTGCATTTCGTTGAGTGAGAGTGCTTTTACATGTCGAATAAATGAAGGTATATATATATATGGGTGAGGTGTAAGGCTTTCGAATGCTTTAGCAGTTGTTGTTATAGACTTATAGTCGATTGAAACAAAGAATCTGGAGTAGATTACTGAATTAGGGGAGAAATGGTGCAGTTAAATCTAATTTTTCTATTCACTTCAAGATGTTCTTAAGACGTAGATAGTCTATCCTTTTCTGTACTGTATGAGTCGTCGGAAAACGTTGTGGTTTATCGTTCATAAAGTGCCAAATTGAATTCCATTGGCCACGTCTACCGATGATTAAAGTTTTTCTACTGGCAACATATCAATCACTAGAAGGCATTGGTTGTTGCAACAATTTAGTTGTTCGAAATCCAAACTGCAGTCACTAGGTCTAACGTTTGTCGGAAAAAGATGAGTTCCTTAACGGTGGCGACAACTCCTAAATGATCCATTAAACCATCAGCAATTGTTATTATGAGTTTTCTACCCCATCTGGACTCCTCGAAGTCAGGCATATTTTCGTAATTTTTTGATACCACGATCCAATCCCCAGAAGATAAGATCTGGAAATTTTAACCTCACAAATGTTTACAAGTAACCTACACTTTGGTTAGTTGGTGCTACAACTTTTACCGTGCAACAACACAGATACATCTCATCAGTTTAGAATTGCCTCAACCACTAGCACCCAGTTAAATCACCGTGCCCTTTTGTAGGAATCGAACCCTCATACACAGGGTAGAAAATCTGCAGACATGCACCTCAGCTCGATCGGACACAGACGTAGGTAAAATACAAAATCTTGCCTTATATCATCGCTGGACACTTTAGTCTATACACAGGAGAGTCAAGCACAAGCCAAAACTAACAGGACAGTTCACCCCACTACAAGTCTCCCGACCTATTAGAATTGGTAATTGGTATGTGCCGAATGAGACGCTGATCAACCAAAACAATCAACCAATGAGTACCATATAAGATCCTGCCCCAAGACCAAATAGGCGAGCAACTGGAAAACAGGATTCCCTCGCCAACGCAGACTATGCAATCCCTCTTGACATGCCTCATCAGCATCTCTGCTACATGTAAAAAACTCAGTAGCAGTCATACCGCCTGTTGCTCTTGACTGAGATGCACACGCCGTATAAGCATCAGTGCAGAGAATCTCAGTGGGTTTAAACTAAAAAAGACTCCCCATGTTAACGAGTTAATCCACCATTTTCGACTTAGGGTTACTGGTGTCAATTTGGTGTACCGTAGAAACAACTTGACACAGGACTGGGGTATCGACTGGGACCAGAGCATTCCCGCAGATATCAATGACATGGACGAGCAAGCCGCTCCGTACCTCAGAAATAAAAGTTTCCCTGGGAAAAAACACTTGTTGGAGTGCGCACAACTGGAAACAAACAGGTTAGCAAATCTTAAGTCACCCACAGGAATTGGTCCCTTTCGGCGACCTCAAGAAGTCCTCCTCAGGGTAAGGATTAGTCTACAAATCAACGACTAAGGAGAGGTAGTTGAAGTGTCAACCTTTTAAGTCAGCTAAGTTAAAAGTCATTATGAAGAAAGTTATCAAAAAGTTAATCCCAAACATTTTTCCCATAGCACGCGAACACCCCCTCCCTTTTTCCCTGCCTTTCACTTCGTTCAAAATTGTATAAATATTTCAGATTCAGAACACGAAGGAAGAAAACTTCTTCCATCAGTTCGCACCCCCACCAGGGAACGAAACAATTTTTCAAAATTTGATCTGGAACACTGTGTTGAAATAAAAAGCTTCCTTAAATCTAATAGAAAATTCATAAGTTGCCGAGAACTGCCTG
>QYTT01078862.1:0-30645 GCA_006980735.1 Dasypogon diadema | reverse complement strand
TACGTGTTCGATTATTATCAGTGGTCAATTAAAGATTAATTAAGAAAAAGTAGGAAAAGAGTAAGGGATAATACACAACCTGGCGATACACCGACATTGATTTTATAGAGATAATACCGTCCAAAGTAGTATAAGTAGAGCAATCGGAAAGAAAACTTCTAATCTAAGTGAGAAGATATTGGCCCAAACCAAATGCTGGAAGTTTGGTTAATAGAAAAGAGTGCCAGATCCTCTTGAAGGTCCTTGTCCAGAATTATGGAGGCATTGATGCCAACATTCAACAAGAAATGTCATCAAGTCACCAGTTTAACGACAGGTACGAAAATCATATCAGCAATTCAGTGATTAGTTTCGAGGTACTTTATCAATTGTCCTTAGCCTAGAAAACGTCTCTTTTCACTGCTGCTATCTCAAAAGTTACCCATATCTTACTAAATATTACAGAAAGATAACCTACACTCACTGCTGCAAACATAGGAAAAAAGTTTGTTCAAATTCCTCGAAAAAGAGAAATAATTACGTAATTTCTTTTTCTTAGAGGAATTTCAACAAACTTTTTTTCTATGTTCAATTTCACTCAATTGTTTTCTTTCGAATACTCCTAAACAGGACAGAATGCGTTTCTACACTTTCTGCACCAGATTCACAAAAATCTTCGGTATTACCCTCATCTTCAGATTCCGTAGAGGCACACGCACTTAGATATGGTTCTTCATCTGAAGAGTACACATTAACTTCAATAGGCTTATCAAAATCAACGTTGTAATTACTTTGATTAGGGCTTTGGGATTGTTCTAGATCACGTTCCTGATTGCTAATTACCCGGCAGCTTACATCACTACCATTTTCAACGCAATCTGAGTTATCTTCAATGGTATCAATTGTTATGATATGATCCCTTTCTGTCATGGATTTAAAATTATATCGCTCGTATACTCGTCTATTATATACTTCACTCGAGTCAGCACTCATGTAGCCACTGTCTAGTTCATTTCGTCCATACCTGTGATCGTAATAAGATGAATGAGATCGTCTGATGCCAAAGCGGTGGTCTGAGTTTCGGTTGTTTACCTCCATTTTGCCTCTGGAAGAATTTGTCTGGATGTAAGAGTGATCCATTGCTTTCGAGGCGTAATCAATAAGAGAAGATATTCCTTCGTCGCGATCAATCACTTCTGTTAGGTTTGTTTTCTTGTCGAGAGACTCAAAGTGCTTGGTACTGTTTCCACTATTTGTATTAAATTTAGATGTTGCCATACTGATAAATTTCTTCCAAGCATTTTTGAGATCTTTAGATTTTTTGGCACGATCCTTTAGGCCCATAGCTATTTGCATGCCGCTTGTTGGTGAAGGCACTTCTACACGATAAATAGATTGCACGTTCTGAATTTCCGGTTTGTTGATGCTTTTAACAGATTCTGCGCTAGTTATAATTTCTCTACACTCTTCTGACATTCGAATACTTTTATTTGAGAGAGATCGCGAAGATAAGACTTCAATTTTATCGGGATCTTCAGCACAATCTAAATCCAGTTGAGGATCGTGATCTTGATTAGTAGTCGGTGTTCCATTGTATACTTCTCTGTGGGTTGAAATATTTGTTGGAGACCCAACTTCGTGATATATCCTAAATTTCCCATCCTTATCATTCGGAACGTCATTTGTTTCCTTCTTATAGAAATCTGATCTGATGGCACTGTAGTGACTGCGAAAATTTTCAGAGATCCTGCAATCTTTTAAAGGAGTGTTACTTTGATTGCATTGAACTGCTCTCTCATTTTCGAATTCCGAGTTTGCTTGGGTATCTGAAACACCGGTGATTTCAGTCGATTCGCTGGTATCGCTCGCTGTTTCCGTTTCTTCAAATGAATCCTTACTCTCCGTAGAGTGAACTGACCTGAAATCATCGCTGCTCCAACCCGTCAAGTTTTTTCGGTTGATCTCCTCAATTTTGATGGGATATTTAGGAATATCATAAAAATTGTTTTCTGGAGGAATCACATCTGGGGGCATTAGTTTTTTTGCACTATCATCAATGTTTCTCCGCTGCCTTTTAGTGTGTTTTGCTTCTAATGTTAAAAGTTTGCCTTGGTCATTGAAGCCAATGTTCGTTAATTTTGGGCGATCGATTTGCTTTGAGTTTTTTGACTGGTAGATTTCACGTAAGCTTCCAAAACTTATGACACTTTTTATGTCCTCATAATCCTTTTTTTCCTGCGACTCAGATTTTTGATTTTTATAATTGTTTCGAAACGAACTGCTTGAGCGAAGGATTAAATGCTGATTTTGGCTATCTCGTCCCAGCTCTGGAAGGGAGTTCATATTTTCAAGAGAGGAATAAGTTACTTGGCAATCATTGGCATTTACAAAATTATTGGATTTATTTAGGTGCTCTGCCCAAGCACTTGTAGGCCTTATGTCGCAAAAGCTTTGTTTTTTTGGCTTTCTATCTAAAGTATCTGGTTCGAACTGGTCACTATCTGTTGACAATTCAAGATCACTTTGAGGCTCATGCTCTACTTCTATTGTCATACTACCTTGGAAAGGAGTGTCGTATTTGATGCGAGGCGTATTAACTATTTCCTGTTTTGAGCCAAATTTTATGTCTTCGTAGTCGCCAGACATGGCTATACGTTTTTTAACCACTACGTCTCCATCTTTTCTATGTCCTTCAACCTTATCGTAAACGGTATGATGAATTTCAACTTCCTCTTCCAACGGAAGCGCAGTGCTTAAACTAGGACTAGGTTGGGAGCTTCCATCAGAACTAGAGCATGGTGAGGGTAAAGGTGCACTGATCATCTTTTTATTGGGAGTAGTTCTTTCCAAACTGTCCGTTTCATAATCCACAATCAAGTACTGTGGTGATCTTCTTCTGTAAATCGGCGAGTCCGGCTGGTATTGCCTCAATGATTTTCGACCTAAAGTACTATAATCTGGGGTGGGAACTGATGGGTCACAGTTCTGGGCACTATTGTAAATATCTTTCATCTTTTTGTCAATACTTCCATCGTAATCTGGAGTTGGTATATTAAACGGTTGATTGTGTGACTTATTAACAGTGAAATTCCCCATCGAGTAGTCTTTTGCCAGAGCTTCGTAAACCATGTCAGGCATATGTTTTATACTTTTTAATATCTCGTAGCGATTTCTGTCGCTGTCGGGGTTAGCATACTGATCCAAAACTTCCATTCTTTTTCGGGATGACCGATTCCGGTTTGAAGATGAAGTCCTACTTCTTTGGGACAATGGAGGGGAGTCCAGGTGGTTGAATTTCGGATTATTATATATTTCACTTCCTGTCTCTGCAAAGGTATACAATCCATTCTCGTCAATTCGTTTCTTAGTCTCAACGGAATTGCATGGCTTCTGAGGTGAGACTAGCTCAAATGAATTTTGTATTTTATCGGACTGTTTGAAATTTTTAAGTGAATGAGAAATTATTTTTGGTACTGTAGCTGCAGTTGAGGCTAACTTCCTATTTAAACAGCTCAGATCGTTCTTCTTTGGTGAACTAATTTCTGTCGCTTCAATTTGTTTGTCCTGTCCGTTGTTGAAATTTGATAATTTTGGATCAGAACCGTCCCCTTTATTAATGTTGCTGCTGACATTTTCATCGTGTACGCTCTCCAGCCATTTTTGAATACTATTTCGTTTTTCGCCACAACTATTACATTTACTTATATTACTACATAAGTTGTTAGAGCAACCTGGGCATCCAGAGCAATCCCCACGATTTGACCTCTCAGTACGTATGTTAATTGATGATTTTGAATTATTGTAAATTTGCGCATCATTCAAATTTCCTTCTTCGGGGATCATATTCAGTGAGGGTTGGTATCTTTTAGATGCCATTTTATATTTAGCAATCGAGATAACTTCGCGGATTTTTGTTAAAAACTCGATAGCCGCTGGAGGAGGTGACTGAAATGGAATTGAAGAGAAATTAAATATATTAGTAAATGATTATGGTAAAAACTTCTTACCAAAAGCAAATGTGGTTCGAAATAAGCTGGGTTAAAGTATAATTTTTTCCTGACGGTGCCATTTACAATTGCTCTCATGCTGTCCAACTTATCTTCGTTACTCATATCTTCAACTATAGATACATTTGCCTCCGGATGTCTTTCGGTTTCTTGTGTTGGAGACTGTGAATCAATTGATTGATTTCCATCAACTTCAGCCTTGTATCCATTCGACGGATGAATAACTACGGAAGTTTGTAACTGGAAATAATTAAGAATAGAAAACATGTTCCATGCGAATTTCTATAAGATCTTACATACATTTTTGCTCCTATCCATAGATCCGAGGTGATTATCGTCACATTCTGAGTTTGAATTTGATAAATCACTAGCAAATCCCGAATGTTCGCTTAGAACGAAATGCTTCAGCAGTGGATTATTCTTTACAATTCCGATATCTTCTCGACTGATGTTACTCCTTCGTGATCTCTGACTATTTCTAAGATCAACAACACTTCCAGCAGAATACATGCTTCCTGCTCTAGAAAAGGGTGTACCGAATGTAACTTGATCATTTTTGGGATAGTCACTGTTTCGTTCTGTGGTTGAACTTCTCGCTTCACTTGAATGAAGTTTTCGCTTTTTTACGTGCAAATATAAAAAAACGGAAGCAACATAAATAAGTCCTAGAAGCAGACTGCATATTCCTATTACTATGTATTCCCGTGTTGTTAATCCTTCGGAAGACGGTGTTAAGTTGGAAGTTGCCTCCGCTTGGAAAAGAACTTCGGATACATCTGGAAAAATTAAGGACTAAATTTTACTATTTGTATACAAAATGTTGTCTTAAATTGTTTTGCTTTAGTTCAGAAAATTTGTCCGTGCGGTTCAAATTTTTAAATCAACTTTTTACCAATTTCTATTTAGTTGAAGCTCAGCACACATAAGTAAGTGGAGCGGAATGGAGGATAAATCGTTCTGCAGGCCTCCTAAAAATCCAAATCAATAAGTGAGGCCTCCTAAAAATCCAAATCAATACACGCTTTTCTACCCAATCAATTTTCTTGAAATTTGGCCCGTGTGTTCGGGACACAGTCTGCATGTCTCATCCTCTAGGACCCCATCCCTTTGAGTAGCTAGAAAAATAAACTATCTGAGTGTTTCTTGCTCTTTGATTAGAAATTTTCTTCGGATCGTCTCATGCGACACCCTTTTCATCCCGTCGGTAGGTTGCCATATTTTCCCACCGATTGGAACTGCAAGCCGCTCCTGTTTTGTTAAGGTGTTGATCCTTATTTTTCTCTAATCCAACAAAGTATTACTTTATTTTCTGAGACATAACTATTGTGGTTTTGTACATATTCCATCGCAAGGGTGAATTCATCTTTCTTTCGATCCATGATTCTGATCATCTGATCACTACTTGATTATTCAGTGCAGTGAGAATTTTACCTGACCCCCTTTTAAATAGTCCAATGCACGAACCAAAGCCAACATTTTTGCCTGGAACACCCAGGCGTATCTCCCCAATCTAAAATAGTAGGACAGATTTATGTGTTCAAAGAAGATTCCTGCATCTTCCCTACCGTTGGCCTTGAATCCGCCTGGAAATATTAAAACTGTACCTCGTTCCCTAATGCGGGCGTGATCTGCCAGTGGTAAGAATCTTGTCAAATCGCTTAGTTATCCTGACCGTCTGACACCTCTTATCTTTGGACATCGTGATATCTTTTTTACGTGATCCAGGCTTCTCTTATGCCCATACCCAATTTCTGATTTCATTGTGTATATCCAGTGTGCTGACTTTGGCTAGATTACATATTCCACACCAACTTAGTCAACAAAAACACTTTCAGCTTCGTCAGGCTCGAATTCCGGTATTTGGCCTCCCTAGAAACATTGATCTTAGATTCAAAAAGCGTAGTGATAGTGAGACATTGTCCCTTACACCACCCTTCCACCATTCGGAAAGTATTCCTCATGATATCAATGATAATGGACATGAACTTCCACCTTGTCACTAACGCCACACCATTTGCATAACCAACGATGTGAACTCCTGTCCCTTCAAGTCTCGATAGTGAGAACTCAACTATGGCATTCCACAGAAAAGGAGATAACATTCTTCCTTGTGGACATCCTTTTGTAACTCTTGGCTGGTAGAAGACCGCCTTACTTTTCTTCAATTTTATTGATGTATGCCCTGTCGCGAGGCATGGGGTAGATATTGCCTATTGCCATGGTAAAATGGCCTCTTTGCCCCATTGTAGCAAGGCAGAGAATATCTTTTCCAGCTCCGGAGACTTGAAAGGCGCGAAGCTGTCTGTGGTCGTTTTCATTTCCTCCAAAGACATCATGCTTTCCGCCTTATCCCGGTCAAATTCTATGGCCATACAATTAAGTATAGCACCAGATTCTTCCGAGAGGTTAGTTAGAAAGCGTGCTGCTATATAGTTACGACAAACAGTGACATCTGCATGCTGAGATTTAAAACTACCCAAGTATGTATCGATTTGTTTGAAGAATTGACGCATTTAAAATTCTAGTCGTCCATGGTGAAATTCTATTTAGACCTAGTCTAGGAGCCAATGTCAGCTACTTTAGTGAAGTTCAGATTAACCACTGATCTCCATTTGCTCAAACTACACTACTACATATTCGCTGGTAAAAAACAATTAAAAGATTTTCAGAACAGCCTGCCTCAAACACTCAGTTGAAAAAAATCTTGTTTTAGACTTGAAAATTCCGGGCCAGAAGAAATTCACAATTATTTAGTTTTTTTTTAATTAACCTACTCTTTATAACAAACTAATTCAAAAGCCTTAAATTATCGAAGAAAAAATAAATTTTATGTTCGTGTCCTTTTTTTGAAACTTACTGTGAACGTATTGGACAGGACTTCCACTCACTCGAAAAGCCACACATGGTGTAATAATTTTCCCTGAACTCTTCACTGTTCCTGAAAAAAAATCTCCAATTATATAATTCATAGCAAATTTTTACTTAATTACCTTTAGGATTATTTTTGTCTAACATAGATGGAAGAGACATATCGCGACACATCAAGTGAACCAAAATAAGCCGTCCTTGCATACGATATCGTAAATCAGGTTCTCCAAGCCACTGTAAGGTTGCAGAGTATTTTAGTTTTTATGTAAATATTTACTTCAATTTTGCATGTTGTACTAGACTTTGTAATTAGTTTTGTCTACCAAGTGCCTTGCTCCTCTGAATGCCTATATAATATGTAGTCTTAAACTCACCTGCAAAAATGTTCTGCCTTCATCTCGAAATAATCGGAAAGGGAAGTCGGTATCAATAGGATTCCTCAATTCGGACCACCCTGTAGACGTTAAATACTGGGAACTAGTTACCGCACAGATTGGAGTGCGTACCTCTGAAAAGAATACAAACGATTTTACCCGAAGCAAACACCACAAAATGAAAAATAGAAAATCACTAACCAGGAAAACTAATTTCCCTGCTTGGGTAAATGATCTGACCCCGTAGTGGAAGAAAAACAAATGGAATTTTTTCCGATGACGAACCACTGATAAACGGTGACAAGGTGCACTCTGAAAATACAAAACAAGTGAAAAAGTATAAATTACGCAGATAAGTGCCAATCAAATAAATTCAAATGACCCAACTCCACCAGTGAAAGCAGTAAATGAAAAAATACATCGTGACCTCGTCATGGCTCTGCCACTCGACCACTGTCACAGAGAAGTTGCAAATTTGCAAACAAAAACATTTTTTTCGATTTGAAAAAAAGAATTAAATTGCAAAGTACATGAGTTTTCACTTTTTCATCGAGGAATTCTTGAACGGAGCTGAAGCACCTTCGGGTTCAATTAGGAAAATTTGTTAAGGTTAAACAATCTCATGAGCCTACAACGAGGAATTTATCAGGTTATGTATTCCAATTGTTGTGGCATTAATTGTCTTCGAAAAGTTCCCAGGTAGCATCATCTCCGGATTCTTGCGTTTCATTGTTAAACTCTCTTCTGGGAATTCATTTTTTTGAGTAAAAGAGAAAGTCCTTCAGGAAGTCATTTTTACGGAGATTATGAAAGTTGATATTTTTAATTAATACCTGTCGGTTTGTTTAGTGGTTTAGGTGATGTAATCATATACCAGGAAGAGGTAAATATTATTCTGCGAAAATATTGAACGAAGATATAACGCTATTTCGCTAGAGAAGGGGATTTTATGTTGTTTTTTTGGGATTCTGTTTACAAATGTTGAAAAATGTTTTACAATTCTGGGATTTACACGTGATGATAGCATATTGTCCGAATTTGAAATGAAAATTACCGAAACTTGTATTTGTTATGTTTGCATAGTTGCATTCAGACTCAAGGTTTAGCAGATGAGTTCTAATTGAGTTCTAGAACGCTTAGGTACAGAAGGAAGTTAAAGTGTGTTTTTAGGAATTCAGTCTGTGCAGTTGAGTGCAGAATTGAGCTCTTGAAATTAAATTATTGAAAATGATATTATTGAAGTGATACAGGTTATCTAAGCAATTGCGATTCCAATGATTGTCGCAAAATTATTAATCAAACCATAAGTAAATACAAATAAAATATATGAAGAGACTGCTATTAATGAAAGAACGTGTCGTGGGTGGTTTCAACGTTTCAAAAACGGTGATCTTGACATCAAAGACCGACATGGCGGTGGTAAAGAGAACGTTTTCAAAAATACAGAATTGGAGGCATTACTTCATGAAGGATCATTAAGAGTGACTTAACAAGCCATTTCAAGAGCGCCTCCAAGGCAATGGGAATGATTCAAAAACAAGGAAGTTAGGTGCCGTACGATTGAAGCCGAGAGATGTTGAACGCGCTTGTTTGCTTGTGAACAGCTGCTTGGAAGCCAAAGACGGAAGGGCTTTCTGCATCACATTGTGACCCGGGACGAAAAATGGGTTCATCACGATAACCCCACGCCCAAAAAATCATGGAGACTTTACGGCCGTGCTTGCACGTCGACGGCCAAACCGTGGGTGGTGGGACCATTTCGGCATAGGTTATTATGAGCTGCTAAAACCGGCGGAAACATTCACAGGCGATTTGTATCGACAACAATTAATGCGTTTAAGCCGAGCATTGAAAGGTAAACAGCCCAAATACAACGAGAGACACGATAAAGTGATTTTGCAGCATGACAATGCCAGACCCCATGTCGCAAAGTCGGTCAAAACATACTTGGAAACGTTGAAATGGGAAGTCCTATCCAACTCGCCGTATTCTACAGATTTTGCTCCCTCTGACTATCACTTGTCTCGATCAATGGCACACGGCCTGGCTGACTAGCACTTAAGTTCTTGTAAAGAAGTCAAAAATTGGATCGATACGTGGATTGCCTCAAATGATGAGCAGTTGTTTCCACGCGGGATTAATACGCTGCCCAAAAGTTGGGAGAAAGTCGTGGCCAGCGATGGACAATATTTTGAATCGTAAATGTATAACCAGTTTTTTACAATAAAGCCTTGAATGTCGTAAAAAACGGCGGAAGCAAAATTGTGCACCTAATAGTATGAATAAAAAGATTTCCAAGCGGTTAAGCTACCGTAACTGCTGTTTGTTAATACAAACAGTATTTTGCCGTAAGAAAACCTTAGGCATTCTGGTAGCGTCTTTTAAATTTTATCAAGTTTATGATTTATGGGATACCTGAAAATATCATAAATGTCCGCATTGATTCTTTTTTGGGTTCCATACGTCCGAATGAAGAAAAACGAAACCTTATAGGATCACTCGTGTGTCTGTCTGTTTGTCTGTCTGTTTGTCCGTCTGTCATAGCCAATTTGCCGAATCTACTGGACCGATTAAGTTGAAATTTGGTATTTGGAACTTCTGTGACCCAAACACGTGGACGTGTAACATAAATAAATAAATTTTGAATATGGGGGCCAAATTAGGAAATTAAAAAAGTTTTGCAAACTTGTGACATATCAGATGAAATGTATTTTTTATATTGTCTCAAATATGTTTTTTTATAATTTTAAAATAAATAGTTTTAAAGTTACTTAAGAAAATAAATGAAAATTGTAAATGAATGACGGTGTCATCTCTAACGCTTACAACATCAATGCCGGTGTACCCCAGGGCTTTAATACAAAGGGGGACAACAGCCCCCCGGTCAAAAGAGTGAACCTCTTACGAGAAGACAAAGAACTTTTCATTCTCTTTTTTAATTTCATTTTTTATTTCATTATTATTTCTTTTGTTATTGTAAACGACATTTGTATATTTTGTGGTCTATGGAATAGTTTGGGGCTCAACATTCACAAGACGGTGCAGACTTAGTGTTAATTTTATGAAGACGTTAACTGGTGCACACATGGCCCAATCTGAGCCTACAGATGGTGACAGTTGTATATCTGGTGCGGCTTTTATTTCAAAACCACAGGATAGAGTTGACCACAGAGAAAAGCGAAGAGAATGGACATTCCTCGCAATCGAGTAGACATATTCGTTGCTTTCTATACCTGGGGATCCACATAACTAATGTGAAGGTCGAGAAAATGCTTTCGACAAGAAGGATAGGTTGTTAGAAAGAAAGGAAAGCGCTTTCTACTTGATAAGATGAAGTATTTTTCTTTAAAATTAAACTCTTTGAGTAAGAGAAAAGGTTGACGGTTTGCTCTAGACTCAGCATGAAAAATTGTCGGGAGGGTTTAAAGGAGAAGGCGCCCTCAAGATCAAAGTTGGAGAAGTAAGAAGCGGGTGTGGCTAGAAGGTTGGGGTGGTTTGTTTTAATCTCAGCATGAAAAATTGTCTGCAGTGTTTGTCTTGGAATAGTGTTATGACACTGAGAAACTTTCTAAGACTGCTCCCTTGGATTAGGGACACTAGCTGCTTAAGAATTGGGAGAAATGGCTGTTCTTATACATTTTGCCTTGATCTCCAATACGTGTTTATCTTCTTTTAGTTTATGGTCAAGTAAGGAGCCCAGATATTCAAACTTATTTACATATTTGATATGAGAAATGTCACAGAGGACGGAAATTCAAACTTTTTTAAATAGGGCTTGCTTATATTGTTTCCCAAATACGATTTGATTAATTTTAATTTCGAAGAAGTTCTTTCTATTGTGGCTACTGGTAATGTCGAGAATAATAAAAATGAAACGTGTGGATTAAGAAAAATTTTGTAATTTTGTATTAGAAAAGTTTTTGATCTGATTAATATGTATAAGCTGATCGAAATATTAAAATTTGATTTGGATTTTTAATTTTTATTTATCCTCCTAAGGTTTAGCGCCCTCTGATCGCTACACGTCCTTTTGCCATAGCACACATCGCACACCGATGTACGGAAAACAAATGGTGTATTGCCTTTGCGCTTGTGCTCATGCCTTGATAATTATCTCTATATCCTGCCCTCTGCCCTACGTATTGAACATAATTTAAATGCCGACGTTTCTAGCATAGCATTTACATTTCAATTGTAAAAAATTAAGAATTTTTATGGAATTGCATTCATTAAGTCATTTCTGTAATTTCTGTTTTCTGAAGGGGTGTAATTTTGCAAAAGGCATGACGCCATTCCCTTTATTAGCACAGCTGTTAACATAACAATTTCTTCTACGCAGCTTATCAAGCATCTTTGTGGACTTTCAGAAAAACTCTTTTTCTGCATTCTATATTGGGATCTTGGACAAATGTAATCTTGTACGATGCCCGATATAATATACAATTGGCACGTTCCGAGAAGAGAATAAAAAGAAATCGATCTGATTAAATGATAAAGCCTCCACCTATGGACTGATTTTCTACATATGGAAAAGAGAAGACCGCCCAGGTGTGGCGGGATTAGAAATGGTTGAGCACAGCATGTGCTACAAGAATTTTTAATCATATGGCTTTTTTACCAACTTCTGGAACAAATAGTGCAAATACTTTTATCTTGCGTCTCATTAAAATTTTCCTGCTGCCGTGTGATAATGATTTATTTGTCGCACGTATGTAGATATGTCGCAATATTCGAAATATGGTAATTCGTTCATTAATTTGTACCCCAGAAGGTCTTGGAAACCATCAGCGGCCACTAATTTAAGGTGGAAGCAGTAAATTACTTTGATACCACAAAACGCTTAACGACATGATCTAAATTGATAATTACAAGATCAGTTATAGCTCTGTAATCATAAACTAATAACGTGTAGACATAACCGTGAAGAGATCAATAAAAACAAAACCACCGAAGATGATGATGACGGTAAATCCGTCGGTAACTAATCCCGAACCACAAATGACTGTGTTTTAAGTTGGTTAGAAACCTACAGCATCCAATCTTGGAAGGCGGATGGAAAATAAAGAATTGCTGTAAAGTGGTAAACAAAAACTTCAAACCACACAGTTTGCTATTACGATAAACGGCACGCGCACAATTCAAGTGAGTGATTCAGGTAAGAGTGCAACTTGTATACCGATCATCGTGCTTAAGACGGACTTTGAGAAACCGATAGTTACCAACAATATACATCATTATGATTCCCCATAACCGTTGGTTCTTCTTTAATTCATGTTCATTGTCACTAGCTTTCTGCTTTCACCGGTCCCCTTGATGTAAAATATTCGCGGAAAAACTTCCACCAGAGAATTTTTCCATTTTAATTAAGGCTGAAGTAACTTGAGAAAGGTCTCGTTTTAGTTGAGCATCGTTAATATGCACAAAGCAAGTAAGAATATTTGAGATAATTGCTTTTCTATATCTTGCATATGAAAAAGGATTGCGGATATGATATCTACGTTTTCTCTCATGGGGATTATTCTAGAAGGAATCAGACCAGAGATTTTGTTGGATGGACATTTTGTCCATAAGAGGAGTGATAAAAGGGTGTTATTACTATTACTATTGGGAGGTTGACCTAAAGAAGGGAGGTGCGACCTATAGAAGATCTATTGTGCCAAGCCTCCTATTACTGCAAGAGACTATCTGTCTTCCTTATGAAAGCAAGAAGATCTCACTGGGAGTTAAGACTTTCCGGAGGAAAATCTTTCTTCGTAGCCACGCAAAGGTGGGACATTCACCCAGAATGTGTATGGTGGTATCCAGACCCACTTCCGCTCCAATTGGGATGGATTTTAATCGACAGGGCATCATTCTCATGTACATGACATACTTATTTTTTTATAAACCAAATTTTACAGCAACACAAATTTTTAAAGTTGTAATCGTGCTGCGTGTGTAAAGGTGTAATCGTGCTTGTCGACAAGTTGTCATATTTTCCCACAGATTTTGGTGTTCATTTATGATCCCAAAATAGCGGAATATAATTCTGGAACTTGGAACTCCATAGCGGCCCCCTATTTTCTTAAGGCGTTCGCTTTTTTGTTCCATTCGATCCTTATTCATCTTCTGATCCAACAAAGTGTTACCTCATTTTCCGAGGCCAGGCATTAATTTACTTCCACCTGATCCATGCATCTGACCAGTGCTTGATTCAGAAATCCTTTCACGACTTCCTTTTTCGTCGTCGATGAGAACTTTTCACCTTTCACTTCTTTGCCTTATAGTCCCTCCACGCGTGCGGTTCATTATTCTTTATGGCATGTTTCTCACCTTTTTCTTTTGGCTTCTTAGTTCCCTCTTCCACCAGGTAGTAAGAGGATATCCCCTCCGAAATGCGTCACTCATAGCCCACATAGAGGAGATTAGATATATAGATATTTAGTTGTTGGAAGCTGTGAATGTTAGCTCAAGCGATCGTAACAATGAGTGATGTGAAAAAAGAGCAACGAACAAACATAAAATTTCTTGTGAAATTGGGCGACGAACGATACTGGATGGCTCAAATTGTTACCAGTGATGAAACCTGGGTCTTCCAATACGACCCTGAGACCAGAAGAATCAGATGAGCTGGGGAAGGAGAATCACAGCCGCCGAAAGCGCGAGCGTCACGGTCACAGATAAAAACAATGTTCATTTCTATCTTCGATATTCAGGGCATGATCTACCGGGAAATCGTCCCAGCTGGACAGACAGTCTATGCGGCCTTCTACCTTGAAGTTTTAAAGGCACAGAACGCGGGTTCAGCCGGGTCTCAATGATTGTCCGCAAGTTTTTGCTTTCGAAAAGGCTTCCGGTGCTCGCCGTCCTACTCACCAGACCTGGCCTCCTGCGATTTCTTTCTCTTCCCTAAGATAAAATGTCAGCTCACACCACCCGTTTTAAGGCATTAGAAGATATTCAAGCGACCACGACACGTGTTCTCAAGGACGCTACTTTGGAGGATTTCCGGGGCTATTTTTCAAGCCAGGAGAATCGTTGAAATCGTTATCTCGAGTTGGGGGGAGTCTACAGTAGGGTATATAACATTTATTTAATTGTACAACTCAACATACACTCTGTAAAAAAATCTCCTCATCTAATTGCCAATGTTAGTTAAACGAAATTTTACAAAAATATTCTGTGAAACAGAAATTTGCAGACCTGCACCGAAATAAAAACCAAACGTACTATTTGCATAAACTCAGCATAGTGGGCTTATGCTGTTGGACTATGTTTGCTAGCTGCACATCTTAGAAAGGTAGGATCGAAATTTTCCTCTTCCGCAGTATTTATCAGATCTCATGTTACTTGCAAACCAGCTCAAATTTTTCAAGGGTTCAGAAATACATAAAAAGTTTACGTAAATCCAGAATATCTGAACGATTCAAAACTAAAAATATTCTCTCGCTAAATACACTGGGTAGTCTTATGTTAAAGACTCCATGTTTATACAAAAGACTGCAAAAGATACTCGTATTAATCTGACAGATAAAAGGCAACTGGCGTAGTCCCAGTATCGTCCTCAAGAAGTGTTTCATTTAGGGCTGCATATTCTTAATAAATCGACAGATATCTTACCGTGAATGTCATCAACACAAATTCCCAGATCTTCTCGGTACGTATTCAAGTATGGAAGACAACGGCATTCGCAAGCCCCGGAGCTCATGGGATTAGTTTGTTTTGATGAAGTGGCTGTAAAGAAAATTTGCTGTTTAAGATAATTTCCAGCCGTAAGTAAGATTGTGCTAACTGTTACAAACGATTCATGCAATTACCTGTTTCTCTGGTGTCAACCGTGGATAGTCCTGCAGTTCCACTGGACAGACCTACGCAAGTGTCTATGTTGCAACTTGACAGACCTGAAATTTGCAAGCATCGGTTAACTTATCGAATCCAACAGAATCAGTTATTGCTCCGAACGAAAGGTGGATACCTACCGTTAGCAATGAACATATCTCCCTCATGTTGCCGGGTCAAGTTAGCAACATGACTGGTTCCACTGATGCCCTTTATTTCTCCTTCGCGCTCCCCTAGTGGAATGTTTGCGGTTGGCACTGGTGTAGCCTCACAAATAATCTTTGCAAAAATTATCACTAACAAAACAGAATATAGTCCAAAATACGACGAAATCATGATAGGAAATTCATCTAGTGAGCTGGACGAGATGATGTGCTGCAGATAACATCTGAAATGATGGCATGCTTGCGCTCACTGAAATCCAAATTACACCTTATCCGTTTTCGGTGCGTGATTCTACTTTCCGGGGCTGCTGATTTACTCTCATCGAGATAAATCGAACAAAGTATTTTCCTGAAAAGATTCAAATGGAACAGTTATAGCAATTGATAAACAGATCTAATGTATAGAGTGTTTTTGGTATTGTGGCATAACCGGCTGATTTGTGGGAGAAATGAATTAGACCTGAAGGCAGTATCTGGGCGGTCCGCAGATTAAATTAACTACTTCTTGGATAAAATGATTAATGAGATTGCTGGACGTTCTTTAAGAAATGGGCACCTATTATTATAGTACTTTTCGAGAGAAGTGCTGCGAAGGATATTTTTATGAAATGCTTCACTCACACTCAGTAAGAAGTGTTAGGCATAAAATACTTTCATACAAGGTGGTGGGATTTGGTAGGCCATTGAAAACCATAAGAAACTACTGGATTTCGTATTGTTTTAAAGCTGCTAGGTTAGGTGATGTATAGAGTCCAATTCAGTCCTCCAGTCCAGAGAGTTTCTATTTGACATAAGTGACAGATGCTGAAGGCTCTTTTTTTTCTGGAAAAAGGGGACCCAAATTAGCAGGGTCAAGAGGAATTTGTATAAATTTCAAAGAGAGATACTGTGCCAGATTTGTCCTTGCCATCGGCACTCTGAGTATTGACATCCGCTTCACAAAAACAAGGAATAGTAGTAGTGTTCAGACTCCACCTTGTACACAGCATCTAGTGGATCTAATGGTAGTGGATTCACCATTTAAAGTGCAACTTCAATTCACCTGGTAGCACGTTTCATAAAGCCACTTCCCTCAGTTACCTTTCTGGCAGCAGAGGTTATTAGAGAAGGCACACTGAATGTCCATGAAAGAATATAATTTAATCATTTTGTAACGAAATTGTAACTTATAATTCCTTTTTTATTATTTAATTACTTTTCTTAATTCAACTTTATTTTCGTAGGTATTTAACTCCATGTAATTACTAAATTATTCAAAAAATTGAAACATCTAACATTTAATTATCTACCTTTCTTTATTTTAATTAATTTAAGGCTGACGAGCTGACACGGAGGGGGGCAGCTTCCAATGGCATGCCCTGCCCTACGAAAATGATCTCTAAGTATTTACTTGGGCGTATCGTGGACTGGGCAAACGACCAAAATCGTCAATTGTGGGATGTGGCACAGCTAAACAAGCAACCTTTATGAATGCTGATATCTATCCTCACGGGGCACAGCTCCTTGAAAGCACATCAACACAAGATCGGTCGCTCTAACAACGCCGACTGTGGGGGTTGCGGAGACGAGACGAAAACGGTGACGCACTTTTTGTGTTACTGTACTGCCCGTCACTCTCGACGAAAAGATGCAGATACCTGGGACACTACTTCTTTGATGAATTGCACGAGGTGGGCGAAAGGGGGTGGGAGCGTATCCTGGGCTTCATCATGTCAACTAGTTGGCCGGACCGTTGACAGCATCTGTTCCCACGGATTTTCCACTATAGTTGGATGAAAAATTGGCCTAGTAATGGCCGACGTTCACGGGACTGTTTCTCTATGATCCACACAACTTAAAAAAAAAGCTGACGTTAGCAGATCTTCTCTCTGGTTACGACCCTTTGAGATATTTCGTAAAAAGGATGATACCTGATGTTTCTGTATGGAAGGTGACGAATTCATTCTCTGCAAAGCAGAGAATGCGAACTTCACAACCGAGAAAATCGTATGCTTTGTTAAAAGTCTTGAACTAGACAGACATAATTAGAAGGGACCTATGGTATTCTATAGTGCTCCTCAATATAATACAGGCACCAGGGGCACAAATCAGAAGTGTCATCAGGAACGAAAATGAGATGAAAATGAAATTTTATGCTAAATCCCATCCCATTGGCTGTCCTCCTCAATATCTCGAGATTCAAGATATTGGGAAGGGCCAAAGAACAACAACAAAGAGCATGCGGCCACTACCACCAACTACTTCCAAGTCCGGTATTCTGGTGCTTGGACCTGACTGATTGATTTATCACTAAGTTGTGAATAAAATGTTCGGACATTTTGTTGTTCCCGATGGGATTTCTGACTTGTTTTGTATTCTGTGCTAGGGGAATTTGGAATAAGTATCAATATTGATTCCAGACAGTGTGCAGGATTAAAAATTTGAGAAAAACCAACTTTTGGCATTGACATTTTTTTCTTATATTTCCTAAAATAAACACTTAAAAAGTGAACTTTCTTACTAATTTTAGCTTAAGCAATTTTACTATCAATCATCAGAATATCATCAGAATATCTATTTTCACCAAAATTCAATTAAAGGAATACTTTGCTTACAAAATAGAACGATCTAAGCACTCTTCTGACGACTTCATTTCAGTCATGCAAAAAAATTTCTAGACACAACACCATTTTTGCCGAGGAATAGCTAACACATTGCCCGTAATCTTGGTTATTATTTCCTTTTGAAGATTGAATGGTCTCTGAGCTGATGGACAAGAACACATACTTTAAATTTCTTCTTTATTGCGTCTGACCGTAATAAGGTTAATTTTCTTTTTACTTATTTAGTGATTCTACATAGTTATCGCAAGAGTTTTTTATTTCTTCGTAATTGAAGATTTCGGCTGGAGGAGTTTGCCACTAACAAATTTATTCTTCTAATCCAAGAAAAATCATCTTTGCGATTAGTTTGTGTATACCGGAAGGGTAAAGTAATATCTTTTTCGCCTACAACACCACTTCAAAGAGCTACTTAAACAATGTTAATAGAATTACTACTCCTTTCTCTTAACGAACATAAAGCGACGATGGTCTGAAACAACTGGATTTCATAAGAAATTGGTTTCAATAGCACAATTTCCTACTCTCTAATATCGATATCAATTAAATGGACACGGTGTAAGGGGGCTGATTCAAAATATCTTGAAAGCGCCAAGACAAGCACTTCCTAATGGAAACCCACCTCAAATTACAAAAATATGTTCAATGCATCTCAATTCTATTTACCCCTCTTGCTGGGACCGTTTTAATGAAAAATGTAAACCAGAAACACCTGCTCTGCAATAGTTGATCTTTCCTGATCATGTACAGAATCAAATCTGGTAATAAATTTTTCCTGAAGATAACCAGAAAGTCTTCTTCGCTGATTGCATCGCAGTATAGAACTTGTTTTGTTTTTACTCTGAGCCCGGCCAAACACTCAAATGCAAAAGGATGATGTGCGCACAGTTTGTACAATAAATGCAACGCCGCTATAATTAAATGTGATTATACCGGTGTGCATGGATTACTAACCTGTGTCTTATTCCGATTCATCCATGCCAAAGATGTGGAAAAATTCATCTACCTTGTAGATCATTCGATACCGTTCCTCTCGTACGTTTTCAATACGGGAAGATGATTGGGGATTGATTAACTTCTGTCAGCCGCTTCCCCAGCTTCCTCAAGGAACAGGTAAAAATCTGCGTTAAACAGATTAACGGCACGACGCGTGTCTAACTTCTTACAGCCAACATAACCGCCAATTGGCTGACTACATCTTAAGAGGCCAGCTTATCTTCTACCTGGAGTTAAAAAGGATGAAGCATTGTCCATAGAAGTGCATGATTAAGTATGGTTTTTATTAAAATGAGTAGCACGTTCCGTAATAGATGCTGTCTGTTTCAAATTGATATTAATTACGGTAATGCTATCCGCACCAGTATCTTTTTTGTTAGAAATATCTTAGAGCCAGCTGTGCCTTCCATGCCTTAGTACAACAAATAACATAATTACGAAATATTAGCAATTCTAGGGAGTTGATGAAGAGGACAGGAAGACTTATGCCGATTCCAGTAAAATTTAGTTCATCGTACTGGTGGAATGTATCTAATAGACCAAAAGTGGATATCACAGAACTAAAGAGTTGCGTTGGCATGTGTTCGAGAAATTGTTGGAATATTCATGGAGTCATTTCTGATGCCTTTACATAGCAGAAACCTGCTAGAAACAACAGTTTTGGAAGAGACAACTTTATAGAAAACCCATTAGTAGTAAAGATCGAAAGCCTTGCCTTGATGTTTTTTGTAGCCACTTGTTGTCGAAGCATCTTGTAGAGAACTCAGTCCCTTTCCATTTTGAGAAAATTCCAGAGAATTTTATAACCGCAATGAGTTCATATAATTAGTATCTGAATATGGTTGAAATCCGGAAATAGTATCAAGAAAAGTGAAGGTTAATGACATCTAACAAATGAGAGATGAGCTGATCGCAATAAAAAATTCAACCTAAAAGTCTAGATTTTTCCATTACTTCAACATCTTTTGTGCATACGAATATAATCATTAGCGACCGAATTTTCGTGTATAAAACAGTTTTAATACTCTTTTATATAAAAGTGCAATTTTTCGAAACTTTTTTACAAATTTTTTCATATATCTTGTTTTTTTTCGTTTTTGTTTTTTGTTTTCGCTATATTTTTAACACTTTTAACTCCAATGTCATGCTGGCAAATAAGAAATCGAAAAACAGTTAAAGCTTTAGTTTATTTACTACACTACAATCTTTAGGATTTTATATAAAATTTCATTTCGGCGACTATCAATCCACCATGGGTCCTAACCATTTCAACTGTTTCGTTCCTTCAGAAACAATGATTTTGAGCGTGCACTCTTCATTCCCGTAAATACCCCCAAATATTATAAATATCGTCACTTTTTGTTCAGCTATACACTTATCAGTCCTAATCCATTCTCTGCTGAAAGACCTTAGTGCTTAAATTCGTCAGATATTTTTTCTTATTATGGTTCATTTGGAGTTCTATTAAGATCATTCAACATCAATACTTTTCCAAGTAACGCAAGAGCTTCAGATTATCAACATATTCAGAAATAAAGGTAGATCTATTATAAATTGTATTCGGTGAGAGAATTTCATAGCTCACATCCCTATTCACAGTTAAATAAAATAGAATTCACTACACCCTGTATTGGGGCATTGCTATGTTCGCTAATCTAGCCTATAGTGCTTGCCTAGAAATATTATTATATGCCTGTTTTAAATCCACAACAAGGTGAGGTCTCAGTTTTCTTCACCAAAATGTATACCATAAGGATTTGATCATACGTCCATCCTCCTCATCGAAAGTGTGACTGTAGGAATAATAAACGAAGGAATTTGAATTTGTATGCAGAGTTTAAAGTAATTTCTGTATTCGTGCCTAATAATCACACAAATCTACTTAGAAAAAATTGTGTTGGAACTAACAGCTGAATACTTGTGGGCTTTTATGCACTGATTTCAGGAAATATAATAAAGCATTTCATTACGTACCGTTTACCCACAACTTCAAAAAATATTCTACCTTAAATATCTGAAAAATTCTCAAATATAATCATAACAACTCCCCATGTGTGCCTACATCTTGTTGTTTTGTAAAATTAGAAAAGGCTTCTAAACACATGAACGTCCAGGAATGTGTTCATAATTCACGTGATCTCCCAGTTAGATCTGCTCCGACAAGAAGATTTTATTTTGTTTTTATTTCAAGATGATGAACTGGTATTTTGTAGGGATTTCCCTAGAGTAATGAAGGTATTCAACACACAGTATGACGTAAATAAATGAAGACTCTTCATTGAATCGTCAAAAAGGGATTTGAATATAGTACTTCTGCTGAAACATCTTTGCATGATACCTGAACGTAAAGGAAAAGGACAGAAGGGCCACGGATTAATATTCTATCAAAAAAGGAATGATCGTCTAGAACAGCTATAGCTATAGTAGTAAAGTACAAATTCCTTTACCGCCGTCAGTAGGCTTTTTGGTTCAAGAAACCTTTCCTGTTTTTTATTTTGAAAATATTCGTTAACAACCAAAATCGGCGAAGTCCACCATAAATTTTTCCAAGAGTACTATTACATTTCATAGAAGAACCGTTGTTCTTGGTTGGATTCCCCAAATTTTTAACACATTCTACCGTTGATAATCTTGAGTCGTGTAGCAAAATCTCGAGTAACGTGTCATCATCCAGATTCGAATTATTATATTTGAGAAATATTTGGATTTACACGTTACCTGATTTGGTTATTAAAGGACCAGGTGTAAATTATATCAAGATCACTAGTAGTATGTCGGACACTCTCTTCCAGCAAATCGAAAGGGTAGCTCTACCTGTACCTCTACATCGTCCGCGTATATGTGAACCATCACATCCTCCACGATACCTGGAAGATCATTTATAAAGATACTGAATAAAAGAGGACCTAATATATGGCTTTGAGAAACTCCACATATGAATGGCAAGAGCCCTGATAATCTATCTTTCGATTTAACACTCTGCCACCCATCACACAAATAGCTCTGCAACATTCCAATAGCCGAGGAGGAGAAACCAAAGCCAGTTGATAATTTGGAAAGCAAAATATTGTGGTTTACACTATCAAACGTCTTCGAAAAATCCAGGAGATGGGAGAGCTATTATCTCCCCCATCAAGGGCTAAACGAAGATCGTGTGTTACTTTTAGCAAAGCAATTTCACAACTGCGCAGGGAGCGAAAACCTGACTGTCAGGAACTCAAAAATATATGAGTCTCTAAATATACAATCATCTGCGAGCTCGTCAGTCATGCCAAGACCAAGATCTTAGAAAGGAAAGGCAAAACACAAATAGGCCGAAAATCATTTGCATCTTTAGGCGACGAGTTCTTGAGTATGGCTAAAGCGGTAGCTATCTTCCAGATAGGCGGAAGGGGCAAAGAAGTTAAGGGAAAACTGATGTTATGAAGAAGTTGTTGCAGAATGAATGGCAAAAACATTTTCAAAAAACGAAGATGAAGGCTAAGAAAAATAGGGGGAAGTGTAAAAAACATCGATGAATTCAAAAGACGTCGGGTATAAACAACGAAAGTAGCCAAAAGTTTAGTTTTGTGTAGTGCTCGATGTAGAATACGAGAGCAAGAATCAAAACTCATGAAATTGATAAAACTAAATTTTTAAAAAGATCGGTTAAGTACTTTTTAATTTAGACTAAATTTTTGTATGACTGGAACTTTTCGTTACAGATTTTTAGCACTGAAGATTTTTTGATTATATTAAGAGATGCATGCATATAAGAATTTCCTAAGCATTTACAAGTTGCTAACAGAAATGGTCCATGAGAGAGATGAGAAAATTCTTTTTTTCTAGAACTTCTCGATTGAATCTATCATTTTCGTATGTCACTCCTTTCGACGAGTTTAACTGGTTTATAAAGTTACCTTCTATTTTGTAGATTTAACCGACTTCATACAGGAAAGCATGGAGTTGCAAACATATTCAGCGTTACAAGGAGCACTTCGGGCTCACATTCACATACCAAACAATGATTACCTTACCACTCTACCATTCTAGTCTATTGCACTGTTATATCAGTAATAGCAAAAATGGAACAGGCTTTATTTTAAAACAACATATCTTTAAATTTTTGTTACTTCCCAGTTGGAAAACTGAGTAGGGAGGAATATTGAAACAGTTCGGTTTTGTAAACATTTCTGAAAACTTTCCTACACTTCCATTCGAAGCTATAAAGAAGGAAAACTTGTGCTAGAACGGACATGGACTCAACAAGAATTTTTTAGTATGCCTTCCTTCCAATGACAACCTATGTAAAAACGAAATTAACTAAGAAACGAAGAGGCATTCCTTCTTAATTTCCGTAATGAAGGCTTCTTTTTTCAACTGGGTTGGTACACTATTTTTAGTAAACTAGTTACCATAGATGTTCGTTATTATTGAGTATACTCTTTTTCCGTTCATTCACACAAAATGTACGTAGATAACGCAACAAATATATCTTCTAAGTTATTGGTTTGGTAAGTTTCGCATACTTGGAACAAATATCTTATTCACAACTGAGAAGCTTTTTAATAATATAAGCTTCATACACTTCCGCGTCCATTTGAAAAATCCCATCACGGAGTAAATTATCTCATTCTGCAATCCATAAAAATTAAATCTTTAAAAGATTGAATATCTTGACAGCCCATAGTAGCACATATCATTTTCACATCGTGCTTCGGCGGCATCCAGCCCCATTCTTGTGCATCTATGCATATAAATGATGTCATGAGTTAGAGGCACTTTCCCAGTGAAATATCACCATATGCGCTTATCACTCCAATCTCAAAAGGAAATAATTGAAGGTACCTTCTTAAATCGCTTGGCGCTTTACAGATTATCGTGACATAAGTTGACCTTACACTTGCACCTATATGTAAACGGTAAGTAAAAATTGCAGTAATTATCTTCTCCATAAAATTCATTCTATATAACAAATGCACCTTTCCACACTTGCTGGAAAAATTATATGCATGCCGTTCAGTTAGTAACCCGTTCCTATATTTCTGTCCTCAGTTTTAACTATTAAAATTGTCCGTGATTCCGGCTTTACTGGATTTTCAGGTATTCCTAAGACCGTTTAGTGCAATTTTTCTCCTGATACCTCTGGCTGGCTTCCCCCCAGCTGGTAACATCAAAGCCACAGTGAATAGAATGGCATTTGTATCATTGGTATCTAACAAATCATGGTTATTGGCGTCAGAAAGCGCGACTGAAAAAGACGTTGAGACTGTTATTGGATGCAGGTTACGCCTTTAACTTGAGAATTTAATACAAAATTGCGTTATCAACGGTCGTACGCAGATATTTATTAAGGAAATAAGTTATAGTTTACTTTTAATTGGCCTGTTCGTTTGGCAGCGAGTGAAGGTTAAGCTAGTTGTGCGCAAGCGGTGATAATAAATACGATCCAATAATCACTGAGGAATTCAATTTAAGAATGTCAGGAGACCAATGCAAACATGACTTTTCGCTTGTCTGTGGGGAATCTAAAGAAGCCATTGCAATACTAAGGATTACTGAGATTCTACAAATGATTAGGTGATTTCTCATAATTCTGGGGTGCGCTTGATAGTAATGAATCCTTGTCTATAACATTTCTACAGTAGATAGCAAGGTAGTGGTTTCAGGGTAACCAAGATATGGATTTCAAACAGTCTTTAGTTCGAATATGAGATTAGGTATATTTCTTTTTATTACTATGAAAAACACTAGTACAGCAGTTTTCTAACGAGAACCATTTTCCTGAATATCGGGTTTCTCTTCCGGATATTTGTTGATGGAACATTTCTCCATGCTCGTCGCTGACCATTCCCAGGTTTGATGGGAAGAAGTTATCATAGGAGTGCAGGAAATGGATTTTAAGGGACATATTGCAGCCCTACAAGTGAATGAAACTTTACATTTTTTTTCGTCTCAAATGCAACTCCTTCACTCTGTAATGGTTAACTCTGTCCCGAGAGTTCCACTCACACAAAAAGCAACAATATTTCGTAAATCCTGGTTGCATTCCGATTAATAGACCAAATATTTTCAGGTCTCCATATATTTGCCAGTCGTGATCGTTATAACTTACTTCCTTTAGGAGGATATCAATATTTTCATACATTTCTTTCAAATTTACGGTATAAGCCATTGGGCCTAAACACACTGGAATAGTTCACCCAGCACTAAAACTGGTTTTGCTCTTGATCACTGGTTTTACTCACAACATTCACATACACGAATTCGGAATCTCTGTCGGAAGTGTAAGAAGTACCAACCTCAAAGGAAGAGCTCGATGCTTCCTCTTGTGGTGTCAAATTTTCAGGTGGCGTTGGAATAGGAAGTGAATTATTATGTTTAAGAGGCCTTCGAGCTGAGGGCTAATCTGGATAGACTATGGAACGTTTATTTTTTTTATTAGAAACTAGAAATTTTGGTTAAACAGAAATAACAGTCCGAGACATGGTCCTTCTGCTCTGAATTTGAATGAATGAAAGGCGACAATCCTCTCTCAAGTGGTAAATTTCTCTGAGACCGAAAATGCTTAAATTCACAACATTCACAGACAGTGGCTACAAAAAGTATTCGCTCACTACAGTATTCAACCAAACTTCTATTAATAATTCGCAAGGCATAAATAAAAACACAACAAAATGTTAAGTAATTCTGTTTATTATTATCTTAACATCAAAAGTAAAAAATTTCAAGTATATTCATTTCAAATTACGCTTTATATTAACAAAAATATTGACAGACTACTAAATTCAACGCGCAAAAAGTTGTTTAAAGTGTTATGAAAGCAAAAAATTTTTTGGAAATGGAACGCGCGGTCCCATACTTTAAAGATTACGGTACAAAAGCTGAGGAACTTTCAATGGGAAACGATACCCCACCTACCATATTCGCCGGACATACCTCCATCCGACTATACTGGAAAATATTCAATACTTTACAAAACACGTCATATCAATTAATATTCAGAACTTCCTCTTCTGGAATTATCCTCGCGGGCGATTTCAATATTCGTAATGCTCAATAACTCAGACAATCCTCCATTACCAGTCCGGCGGGCGGACATGAAATATTTAACCTCCAACAGCTAGTAAATTGTCTCAGCTGATATTTCGGGTCATAATACTAACCTTTCAGATCAATTTTTATCTATTCATCCCGAAAGGTATTCAGTCAATGTCAGCTCACTTGTCGGCAATTTTGATAATTGTCTTCTATCCGTCTAATTTTCTTCTTCTTCTTTGAAACCCTTTCCATCCGTCCAAGAGTCTAGTATGATATTTCTAGCGAGCTGACTGACCTGAGCTCAATAAATTATTCAAGGAAATCAACTGGACTGATAATTTTACCTCAAAGAGAATGGTGCTACGAAATCTTAACCAATATCATTTGGATTGAAATGTACACGTTTATTCCTTGTAACTATAGCTATAACCGGTCCCACCTGCTACGGACACACTAATCGGAGATCCAAAAATTCGACCCAAGGGTTTTTTCAAAATCCTAATATGAGTAATAATTACGAAGGCAAGTACGAGATGTTTGCAAATATTATGCTATACTGATGAGATCGCTGGATCTCACTGATAGAAACTCATTTTATTTTTCGCTATATTTTAATTTGCACCCATAAGAGGAGCTTGAAAGTTTTTGTATTGAAATCATCTACGCAATTCAAATTACTTTACAAGGTAAAATGTGTAATTATTGAAAAGACTGAATACTTACAAAAAGTACTAAAATACAAAAGCGTACTAAATTGCTTTCATTAATTAGGTGCATATATTTCCACTTAAGCGTTTCCTGAATGGATCTTCTTTAACTGAATTAAATCCACTCTGGAAGATAATTTTACGGAAGAGAAGTCGAAGAAATTTTTTAACCTGACAAATGTTTTACCACCAGCACCCTCTCCATATGTACATAGCCAAGGGTAACTACATTATCGCACGCGTGAGGTTCATAAGGTGCTTGCGAAACTGAATGTGTCAAAAGCCACCCGACCGGATGGCATCTCGCTCCTGCTTTTGAAGTGCTGCGCTTCTTATTTGGCTAAACCTCTGGGGAAATTATTGCACTCATCCTATTCAAAAGGTATTTTCCCATCTTTATGGAAACTTTCTCATGTTCAGCCAATTCCTAAAAAGGAAGGGAACACTCATAAACACGCAATTGATGAAATACCTCGAAACTAAGTATCTAATCCACATTCCACTATCGTCATATGGTTTTCGTGTTGGACGCTCGACTGGTGATTTGATGTCGTTCCTTACCGAATGCTGGCATCATTGCCTCCACAATTTCGGTGGAGTTGCGCTCGATATTTCGGAGGCCTTTGACAGGGTCTGGCGCTCTGCTCATTTAGCCAAACTCCCAGCATTTGGTTTGAACCAGCCTCTTCTCACCTGGATGGAAGTTTCCTTTCTGACCGTTCCATCTGGATTACTTTGGACGGTATCACCTCCAACTCTTATAATACCAATGCCGGTGTAGTGCAAGGTTCTGTATTGTCCTCCACTCTTTTTCTACTTTCCATTAAATTAATAACCTCTTATCTCTCACTTCCAATGCAATTCACAGTTTTGCTGAGGATAGCACCCTTGATTTCACATACTCATTTGAATCAGTTGCTGACTCTCGTGGTAATGCCACTGATCATCAGTGGCATGATTGGATCGCCTTAACAGCGACATTGAGAAAATCGTCGCTTGGGGCAGGGCGAATCGTATCTCCTAACTTGAACATCTTAGGAGTTCAGGTATCCAGTAATTTTAGTTGGACGGATGACACCTTTGCTACTGCAAAAAATGCGATGAGGTGTCTGGGCTTCCTACAGCGATGCAAGAAATATTTCACCCCATTTGATCTAGTCGCAATTTTTGGCAGGAAATTTTTACCGTGCAACATCCCAGTGGCTTTATAGATACATTTATCGTCAGTAGAATTACTTCAACCCTTATATATCGAACCCGCATCGCAGAGGAGAAAATCTGCAGACGTGCACATACTACAGTATTTTTTAACACTATTGTCTAAGCTCAAGTAAGATATTGATAATGCGTGCAGCCCATGCTGCAGAAAGGATCGGGATCGTGGAGTCGAGAAGATGAGTCTTTCCTGTTCTGTTCGTCGGCAGCTTCATTCCCTTCTACGCCATGATAGCCAGGCATCCAACAGTTGTGACTCTTTTGTTCGCCGTCAAGCGCTGCAGAATTTCAAAGCATTTCCTTACAAACACCGAAGTGAAGCACCAGGAAAAGAGTGCCTAGCTTAGCTAACAGAGCAAATGATAATGTTCGCACCTTTCAAACCTTTGTTAAGTTTAAGAAGGGCACAGGCTCCGTAAACGTAGTCCGTAGTCCGTTACATTATAAGACCAGGAATATACTTTAGAATGCTCATGTGACCCTCAGAAGTGACAGGTATTTTCAATATAAGTTGCACCCTAAGTACACTTATTGCAGCCGATTTCTACATGGAAATGTTTAGTTCCATCGCAGGTGTGGAACAAGTCCGTATAACTACTGTGATGGAAAGGCAAGAAAATCATTGTAGCTTACTGTACTTGCAACGGTATGAGCATCCAGCCCTCTTTCAAAGGATCTATCTGAAATATCGAGTCATACCCTATTTTGCGCAGAATCGGATCAAGGATGTATTCCAGACTGTTCTGCAGAAGAGAGGGAAAGATCCCTACCCTCCGGGAAATGTGAAGGATTGAAAGGAGGTCAATACCTATTTAATGTTTTCCCTATCAAAGATAACCCTTACAGGTTGTCCGACCTACCGCTCGGTCTGATCCCATGATCGTCAATAGCTGGTGGGTTCGAGGTTATATCTGTTATGGACCTTGTGAAATGCACCTGCACGATATGTTCCAGGGTTTCTTTTTTAGTGTCTGTGAAGATGCCATATAGGACAGTCACTTCATTAGAGGTGTTTTTGGTAAGCATTTTTTGGAGGCGAGCTCCTTCCGGCCGATTTTCAATGCCTTTACAGTGCCTTCTCCTGGACTCATGCTTAGAACTCCTCAATTTTTTATTGTATCAGTTGGTGCGAACCAATATTCGTCCACTGACTGGTACTTTGTGCTTGATTGAATAATCTCCAGACCTGCATAAGCAGGCTTGGTAGCTTGTTGTTCCACCATTTGTAATTTGTACCATTCTGGATGGAGATTCAATGGTACTAGCGTGGTAGGAGTATATTAGCACATCCTTTAGCAAACTAACTGCCATATCAAGTTCACATCTTGAACTAATGTTGGTCATAGCTGGTCTGTTTTCGAGCACACCAAGACTCGGTAGGCGTCCTAATCGGTCCTTTTGCGATTGAGGCTTTTAGATATGAACTCAGACCGTCCCGAGAATGTCGAATCTAATGTGTTGATGATCCGATAGTGACGCTTAGTCTGAGACTTGCCTGAGACTCGCCAGAATCGATTTTTAGGAACAACAATGTTTGAACTCGATCCATTGTAGTATAAATGCATGTATGCAGTATAGCATTAGCAGAATTATATTAATAAATGGTCTTCATTAAATATTTTCTAATCATCAAGCCAATTAAAGGAGTTTCAATGAACATAATGATGGAGGAATGCTATTGTAAGACAAGAGCACTTGCTAATGAAAGTCAAACACCTGGGCATACTTCCGCACCCCTTTAGTGAATTCCTTGTTAATGTAATATTTTCAAAGGAGGTGTACACAATGACTCACTCCATATGAATTTCAAAGTTAATTAATTTATGCACCTGTAACACAAATGGAAGCTTCGCCACTCTTATCCTCCTCAAATAAAAGGGTTGAGGTTAAAACATTTGCCTATAATGCATCCAGGAATAATTAGCCACTCAAAGGCTGAATGACAAATTGGTTTAATAAAGATAATATCCCAGTAACCTGGCAGAGAGCCTCTGCCAGCACCAATCAGCTACCTCATCCAGAAATAAAGAATTAAGTTGCACACTTAATTATTGCGCACCTTACGAGATGAATGGGGAGCTGAGCGGTGCAATCAATCTCCAAGCGGATTGCTACTTTACTCGCAAAGTGTAACTAAATGCCTGATATACGAAGGCATCATAAAAGACGGTAGGCGTTTCTGGTGGTGACTCCTATTTTTCACTTGTGCTCATATTAATAATGATATAACTTCACTACCGTTATCGTACATTGGACTTCTGTTCCTAATGCAGTTGCAGCATCACTGTACGTAATGCAACGCAATTAAAATTATTATTGCGATTTTAAAGAGACATTTATCAGGCCTCTTGGATTGACTTCGTTTCTATTCTACTATACTACAATTCCACTGACCACCATTATGTTAATTAGGGGTTCCAAAGTTGTTCTCCCTGAATTGTTAGAACGTAAGGAACTAACGGATGCTCCGCAGATGGAACATAAGTTTAATTACTCACTTGAACAATTACGTCTTGCTAGATTTAGACTTGGCTGTAAATGTCATCCATTTAGAACCACCTGCCGTAAACAGCAAATGTAAACATTTTTTAAATTTTCTGAGGATATTAACAAGTTTCTGAGACACATGTTCAACTTAAGCATACGTGCTCACATCAAATTGTGGAAAAAATCCATGCTCACGTAGGCATTTATACGCATTTTTGTATCCCACAAATGGACTTGCTGTTCTAGCCATTTACGTCTGCCCAAGGAATCTTGCTGTAGAATTTCCCTTCCCTATAGGATCTATAATATAGGAAGCCCTTTAAAAGTTTCTCATAATTATGTTGCACGACGTAGAGGTTGAGAGTTTTTTCCTCAATCATTTTCTATTTAATTTTAAACATAAAAAACGC
>QYTT01078861.1:0-19190 GCA_006980735.1 Dasypogon diadema | reverse complement strand
GCACTCGGTGGTCTTTTCAAATTCTTTTTTACTTTTTCGCTTTGGCAGCAATAAATCCATGGATACTATAAAGGGAATACACCAGACTAAAGTCCGAAGAACTAGTCGAAGGAGACAAGAAACACTTTTTCTTTTCTTTTCTCCTCTTCTCTTCCCTCAGAATTCTTCTTTTTTTTTAACTTAACATCCACCAAAAGGCGGTGGAATTATCACTTATTGCTTTTATTCGTTCATAAGTATTAATTTAAATAATTTCACATCAATATCAGAATATATCCAGAACAGATAATTGAATTTAGCAAAGCAGTCAGACCAGTTAAAAGTAGGATCGTATCAAGAAAAAATAGTTTAACTGGTTCAGATCATAACGACGGAGCTCGATAAAAACCTGTATCGATAGTCTAGTGAAAATTAAATTAGAACTGGTGTCAGTGGTTTTATTTTGTGACAGTAAAAAATTAATTCGAAACGTAAAATTTTCGCGTCTGAAAAGTTTTTTATATATATATATTTTTTTCCTGCTTTTCAACCGAGCGATTCACCCTAATTACCTTATAATCAACAAAAAAAAGCTTTAATCTTCCTTTGTGTGGCTATTACAGGTAAACTTATAGCCATTTGGTATTGTGGGATCACAAATCTTGTTTCTTTCGTAATAGATATAAATTTTGGGATAAAATAACATTTCTAACCATAAGACCTTTGAGGACGTCGAGATAGTCAAGGGGCTCTACGCAGCTTCATCGGCGCTAATCAAGCATCAGGGGCAGGTTCTGTCTCCGACCCCATTTCCTCGGAGCATCAGGCAAGGGTATTCTTTGTCAGATATGCTCTATGATGTGTCGGTTGAGCTATTCTTGGTGATTCTTCGCAACAATCTGGAAGAGGGCTCGATCCGAACGCTCTGCACCAGTATAAGACCTTTTGCGCTGGCTTACGATGACGAACTATCTCTTTTCTGGGCACGCGACGAAGGGCTCATAATTGGGGCTGTTTTCGAATAGTTCGATAGGAATGCTAGCGCTAAAGTCAATCCGACCAAAAGCCACCTTAATCTCTCAGCTACGCATCGACTTGCGGGAGATCTTCTTTCTTGAAACTCACAGATATGCGCAGTTCTCTGAGGTACCCGCAGACAAGGGTAATCTGGCCGTTCTTGACAATGTTCTTGATATATCCGGAAACGTCTTGCTTCCAGCCGAAACTCCAATTCTGCGGAGAGTTGTCGTTGCGGTGCAAGAGAACTTCCGCCAGATCGACACCAACAACCCTGGAGTCGACTATCATGGATTCTCTCGAACTTTGAAACCGTTCGCATATTTTATTTGGTGGGTTGACAAAACGTTTTATCTAGAGCTTGTGGGCCAACTTAAACTCGGTTCGTTTGACAGCCCACGCCTCATAGACCACCGGGATGCACTGAAAAGGCACTTCGTAGCCAGCTTGCAGAAACGCATCCGCCTTAAGTACCAGTGATACCTCAGCTACATTGAACACGTCAGCTTATAAAATATGTTTTCAGTGATGAGGAAGATAAAGATTTTTATCAAAAATAGATCTAAAAAACATGACTTTTTTTCTAAATATTGCATAAGTCAAAAGTGTCGATGAAAGATTTTCAATAGCATTCCCACAAATGTTGAGGCTGCCAAGAACCAGTGAGAAAATAACGAAGACTTTTACCAAATTGTACGTTAAATTCATGGTTGTGAAGAAGTTTTAGAAAATGATGGTAATGAATGGATTGTGAGCGATGAATGGGTAGCCAAGCTGATTAATGAAGAAATATGACCTGTGTTGATTAATGAAAGTTGTTCGGAAGGTATTACGAAACTGGACTTCGGGTTCTTGAAATTGTTTTACATAAAGTCGCGGATAGTAATCTAAGACGAACGAATGTGATTGCGATGTATTGTTAGGTGTAGGAGGCACATGATAGCAAAGAAGAGGTGCAGATTGCCATGATCAAACAATCAAAAACAACAAAAATAAAAGAATATTACAATAACATGTTATCTCTGAGTTTATATCTAAATTTTGCTATATGTTCGATAAAATTTTCAAGTCACTATCGTTTTTCTAAGGCAGTTTAACAGAAGTTAATTTAAAAAGAAGACAATTACCTGGAAGTTTTGTTTGTAATTATATTATATTATTCATTCCAAAGCGTGTACTTTGACATGAAATTCATTTTAATATTGTGTGAAATGTGTTGGTACTGAGACACTTTTTGAATTACTTTGGACACATTGCACACACAATCACTAACCTTCCATAGTACTTAAATACACTTTAGTTTACTGAAATCAAAGCACGTACTAAAATCTGCTATGCAGTTCCGAATCTATTTTCCGACTGAAAAAAACACTTCAAATTAAAATCAGTCGTCAACGATATAACACACTGTATGAGCGCCTGCGTTCTAGCAAAATCGTAATTTGAGTTTCAAAAGAATATTGTGAAGACGTCAACTATTTCCATTTTGAAGTTTTACAATTTTGATTTCCGTTTATAATTGGCAATTCGAATTGAGTGACTGTCACGCTGGCATTTCCCGAAGGGACTTTACTTCATCTTCCTTAGATATCTTTGTTTAAAGTTTCCTCGTAAAATTTTTAGTACCATTGTTGTTTTTAAGGACAGAATTGAGACTCTAATTAACGTCATGATTTCATCCTTGGAAATAGCAAAAGGGAAAACTTCAATTGCTTTGGAGCAAATATCTTCTTAGAAAATTCTCAATGCAAAAACCAAATTAAAAGAATAAAAATATCAAACTATTTTCTCCATGGATGAAGGACTAAGTACACTAGAGCTTAAAGTTTGATGCAGTTTGCAAAATCAACGTCCATGTGAATTGCAGTTTAAAACGCACACCTGTAGGATGTGGATGAATGGAATCTTAACAGCAAGGTATATCTGTTGCAAATATGCTCCTGCTAGCACTTTATGACATTTTCATCCTTTTGCTCTTGTTCGCTTTCCCAACATGTTGCTCCGCTTATTGAATTGCCAGCGGTGACAGCCCGTCTTATAAGCGAAATTGCTGCATTTGAAAAAGAAGATTGGAAATTCTCCAGAACAACTGAACATGCATTGTAAAGATCCAACATGGTCTCAAAAAAATGCACATTTTCCAATCGCACTCCTCACCACCCCTCGAAATTGCTGCTGCTGCTGCAGCACAGCGAGCATACCCTCAACAAACCTCGGTAAAAGAAAGAACTTCAACCTCAGCAACTGTAAACTCGCGCACTATACCTTTACCTATATCTCAAAGCAGAACGGCTGGGGCTGGAGCAAACAAGAAAATGTCAATAAAAAGACTCCAGATAGAAATACGATAAAAAAAGCAAACAGCAAGACCGGTTTCAAAATTCAATTCGAACAAGCCAACAGGTAATAAATATACAGGTACGTCGCGTATCGCAGGTATTTTGAACTCACCGGACCAGCAAAACGCCGCATAATCTCATCGTAAAGTTCTTAGCCATTTTTCTGCAGACACAGAACTTGATATTATCATCGTCTTGCAGCAATTGTCAATAAGTTTGGAGGGTTCTGGGTTCTGCCACAGCCACTCCACTCCAGTTCCAGTTTCTACGTGGCGCGGGATTAGAAGATTGAGCTGCAAGCAATATCCAAGGAATGTTTGTTTACGGAGTGTGATTGAACTTGAAATGGTTTTTCGTGAATTTTACGAAGAGTAGAAAGGTTGTGGGGCAACGTTTGGATAACATTGATTATCCCTTTACAAATAACCGCCATGTAGGTCACAGTGATTGGAGTCTCCATTTTTCTTGAGAATGTTGAAACGTTTATCACCCTTTTAAGTATTATTATAAATGCCGCAGATATTTTTATTATTCTGAATTTTTGAAGAAGACTATCGCGGCATTGAACTTTTTATTTCCGACTTATTCAAGAAGGAGTTTCATTTTGTTCTATCCGTTTCTAATTTTCGCTTCTTTGGTTTCTATTTTGGGAAAGAATTATTTGCATTTAATTGGAGTCAGTAATATCAGACGGATGTTTTTTCAATTCAATTCGTGAACTTTTTTTCGTCTAGAATATCTTGAGAACAAAAAATGGTATCGACTCCGGACCAAATTCATTCGACGCATGATTGCATAAGGAACACCTGATAAGGTTTGCAAAAAATTTGAGTTGGCGGTTGTTTTTTTATTACAATTAAAGTTTCAAAAGCAAGATAAAATGGCCAAATGGGAAGCTGGCAATTTGGGTAGACCAGTCGTACTAAGTTCATTTCAGAAAGGTGTCGATAGGACATCCAAGTATTGAAAGTCTAAGGTGTGAGATATTGGCAAACCTGCACAGACCAAAAACAAATCATTAAATACAACAGTCAGTTTCCTTTGTCAACGCAACGCACTTTGGGGAAAAGAATACTGGCCGAAAGTCAAAGCCGACAAAGAGTTGCATAGATTTTTGATAATGTTGAGCTGATATGATCACAACATTTCATATTACAGTCAAGGATTACACCTAAGTTGCGAACTTTTCACTCGTATGGAATTTATAATAGAAGGCAGTGTCTGCAATTCGAGTGCTGTATTAAGTTTAAGATCGTTGGCCACAATCCAATCATATATGCGGTTCAGGTCAGAATTTCTGCGTGTAACACACTCATCAATATTCGTGAAAGGTATATTTAGACATTGTTTACATAAAGGTGAATAATAACTTCCCGGGTGACCTTCGTCATAAATGTAAAGACTGAAAAGTAATGGACCAAGAATTGAATCTTGGGGGACAGCACATTGCAACTGAAAGTAATTAAAAGGTCGTCCGCCATTTTTGAAATCTCCAAATCAAAAAGTCACTGATGAGTAAATCGGCACCGTGAGAAAAACTAAACTGGCTCGTCAACTTATTCAATATTTTAACATGATGGGCGTTATTAAAAGTCTTCGAGAAATCAACAAGGGACAGAAAAGGAACCTGTTTATTGTTAAGGGATAAACGAGTCTCAGATTTTACCTTTAGCATGACAACCTTAGTCTTAGAGCTAAGTATTTAACAAGTATTGCTAAAGTTGCCAATATAACATTTTCTCGGAAACCTTGGAGAAAAAACACAAGAGGCTAATAGGTCAGAAATCGCAAACGGAGGCAGGAGTTTATATTTTCGGTATAATTACGACATTAGCTCCTTCCATGCCTTCAGAAATACGAACATTGTCAGACAAGTATTGAAGATATGTGATAGAGGTCCAACCAATAATGGAGCTATGATCTCGAAGAAGGTGGATCATCTGGTCCTGTTGCATTGGACTTTGTTGAGTTTTTTGCCTTAATGATCACGGAATCAGATCAATATTTTCAGGAGCTCTCTCCTTCCGCCCTTCTACAAAAAACGAATTTAGTACATCAGAATTGATGTCGCATTTTAACACGTCCTTCTCGTATACATCAGTACTTCACAAATTACTTGCTTTCATAAAACCTGCGCTTAGCCAGACATACCTTGCCCTTAAACTTGCTTTCATAAAACATGCGCTTAGCCCTAGTATACAGCTCTCGGATCTCAGATGTTCTAAGGCCTATACTTTTTTATCTTTGATATCTCAAAGACTTTCAACAGGCAACTTTAGATAAACTTCCATCATGTGGTCTGGACTAATCTCACTTGAATTGAAAGTTTCCTTTCTGGCCTCTCCATCTATATTACGTTATTTCTAACTCTTATATCATCAATGTCAGTGTATCGTAAGGTTCTGTATTGTCTCCCACGCGTTTCTTGCTTTTTATTGACGAATTCTTACCTTTCCTGCCTATTAAACCTCATATTATATCCCGATTAGAACGCGCAAGTATTGCGTTGTTGGCACTAGAAAAAGTCGACGAGTTGATAACATCAAGTATTGATACTCTGAAGAACTGATGTAACATTAGTTAATTTTCGTTCTTTCAATACTATACCCAAAAACTTTGTTTTCATTCAATTTTTAGTCTGGTTCTTTGTAGCAAAACCATAAAGCATCCCGGAGCGTCTACTTTTGCATAATGTAGAAGGTATTTGGCTGTACAATGGTTCTTTCTTTAACAAAATTTTATGGATTTCGAACAACCTACCACTTTCGGTTTTTTTCTCTTAGTTTTATATTTTTATAAATTTTCTGCATTGAAGTTGAAGCAGAAATCCTTTATGCTTCATATCGACGATAAAATTGTTTTTGAAACATTTATTAGAATCGGGACTTCCAACTAGCCTTAATTAGGATTCTAAATTTAGCACAAAAAAACAGCGCCGTTTCAGCTCCAATAACGATGTTGTTTTCTCATCATAAATTTATACTGTTTAATAATAAATTTTTCAATAATTGAGAACAATCTCTGGCATTACAACAATTTCTTGTGTGTATCAATTCCAATTCTCCAAAGGACACCAAAGGAAAATTACTCAATCAACATAACTGAATTCTTATTTCGGCGATAAATGCGAAAAAAATTGTACTGAAAAGCAAATAAGCCACCATTGATGATAATCAACAACATCCGAAACTTTCAGAAAACGCTACGTTAAAATTAGTTATGCAGATAAACTGCTTTGACTGAAAACAAAACTGAAATGATTTGATTCCTGCAAATGGTACAGGGATTTATTTAGGTACCAGTGGCTGAGGCAATTTTACTGATGAGAATTGTACCTTTCAAACCACTGAGATGTTGCACAGTAAAATTTTATCGAAAATTGCGCATTGCATGCAACATTTGTCAGGTTAAAATTTCCTAAACTCCTAGCCCTAAAATTACCCTCCGGCTGCACTGTGCTGTGTGCATCATAGGGTTGTCCCCTGAGCTTATGCAATAGCTTAATGGAATTCTATAGCTTCCTTTTCTGAAATTACTGAGATGGGTTCTTAAAAATTTGAATGCGTATTAACTACCCCCTCTTAACTTCTCGGGTGGAGGAACAATTGGCCTACTAGTGGCCTAATTTCAAGGGATCTACGCGATCTCACATCCAATTCAAAAAAAACTGCCCGCCTATAATTTTTCCGAGAAAATATATATAAAAAAGTGAATATGCAAATCTTGTCTTCGACTAGAATAATTGCTTTTTAAATATTTAAACATTTAAAACAATTATCTTCCAAAAGAATAATGGAATTTCAGAGAATACTTCAATTCCCCAATGAACCTGTTGCTTACACACCACCCTCTACAGACTGCACCACTGGCCCTCTTGAATTTATAGTTCTTAATGTATTTCGAGGAATATTTGCATATCAGACTAGAAGGAGGTGGAAGTTTTGAGAGGCAAGACAGGAGTTGAAAGTAACTTCCAATTAAATGATAATTAGATATTACAGATTGGTTACGTAGTGACAATGATTAATTCTTTAATTATAGAGCTTTTTGCTGCAGTGAATTAATAGCGTCATTGATTTTGGAATGACATGAATTTGGTATACAATACCTTGGCTATTAGGTGTTAAATACTTCAGTACTACAATACGATCAACTTTTGTATGAGGAGACGCACTATTACTGACTTGAATGTCTGTATTTTCTTTTGTAACTTTATCCTGACTTACCATCTTTGCACTTGAAATGCTAAAGAGTGATCCTAATTGATTTATTAAAGCCATCTTCTCTATTTAATTTTTTAGAAATGTGCTGTGTAAGTCCATATTTATTAAAGATACTACAAAGTGTTATCTCTTACCTGATATGAGAAATATCTAAGAAATATTTTACTTTAGAGTTTGAATTCCTGCGATTATTTCGGGGGCAATATGACTCGGAAACTAGAATACTCGATTACAGCAAATCAGAAAGTTGCTGCAAGGCTAATTCATGTAAAGATTAATTTCTTTCTTGACAAGCATAATTTGCTAGTCATCAATCAGCCTGCGGATATTGGAACTAATTGGAACTAATGGTAGTGTACAGTGTAATCAGGGTTGACACGTTAATGCTGTTTCTTAAATTTTTGGTTTTCCCATATTATTTTCAATAAATTTTGGAGGTTTCATAGGGTTTCACAGTGTCAGCTGTGTCAGATGTCAGATGATGATTTTGTATGGTCATTGCTAGTAATTTCACATACATTATGCGATACCTTTCCCAGGTGCCTTCCAACGAAACGCATGTCTTTGCATGGCTGTAATAGTTCGCAAGTCCCAAAGCCAAGTTACATAATACGAATACTGAGATGTACAGGTATGGAAAAAGCACCGTCGTCTCAAAAATGGTACTCCTTTAGTATTTATCCTATTCACGCGTAAAGAAAAAATTTAACACACGTCAAAAGACTTTAAGTCTGCAAATGAGTAATTTGTTTAACAAGTATTTGATAATGATCTAAAGAATTTTCTTTTGTTTATTTTGGACAATAGATCTTAAAAGACCTGTGGTTTTTCAGCTTTGATTTTTTAAATAAATTTTCAAATTAGGCGCGATCTTAAACAGGCAAAGGGTACCTACACCTTTTAGAGCTCCACCTATTTTTTTTTAAACATTGCCTTAAATGGGTAAATTAAGATCGCTGGAGAAGGTATAGAGCAGGAGTGAAGTAGATGCCACTTGTGCACTGTGGTTATCATGATGTGCTCTCTCATTCATGGGCAGGATTGAGAGGGAGGGGGCCTAGCTTTTTCTTGCAATAAAAACCAAAAAAGTCAAAGTTTTCACGCGTTCACCAATTAATAGTTTTCAGTTTTAATCAGTCATGTTTGAAATTGAGAAATTCTAAGTCAGTTAAACAAGTGCTTTTAATTATTTCTGCTGCAAATGTCACCCAAAAGCATTAATATCAAAATAAAATAATCACCCGGTAATTAACATTAAACATATTAACGATGCATTGGTATAATCATAACACGTCACCCGTTGCTTAAAATGTTGAATCTGGCGTAAGCCACAGACAGTTCACGGAAGTTTTTTCAATTACATAAACCCAATCTCTTAATAAGCTCTGTTACTAATAGGATACTAATGGATTAAAGTTATTAAAAATACTTATATTGAAAATTGTCAAGAGAAACAAGCAGTACATGTGAATTCTAATGGATTGAGCTTTAATTATTAGTATTTGACAATTTATGTATTTAATGAGACCAGACGAAGCGCTAATGCATAATTGACAATACAAATAAAAATTTTAGAGTGCCATACGATTGAGGTTAAATCATTCAGATAACGTTTAAAAAGAAACGTCCTAAGAATAGAACCCTTCGGGATCCCACACGCCAATGTAGAGCTAATGATATTAATGTAAATTCAGATAAAAGTTTTATTAAAAGCTTTTGAGAAGTTTATTTATTTATTAAAGTTAAGAAGGCAGAATACAGAAAATGCTTCACTAATATAGTTTCTTGTAAATTAAGCTTTTACGAAACAAATTTATAATAAAATAACAGAAGAGGGATACAAAGCAACAACAAAATCAGTAATCAAAACAGCAATGAATCAAAAATATGAGTACAGAAATAACAGGGAACAAAACATAAAAAATTAAAAATAAGAGGTCGGTCCGGGAGGGGGGAGTGGATTGTTATGACCTTATTCAGAAGAATTTTAAAAATAATTAAAACTACATTATGTAAAATAAATTTGCAAATACTTCCAAACGAAATCACTGCTAAGTATGCACAACTAATTGGATAGCAATTAAATTGCGATTTGCACCTCAGGTGCATTGTGAATTAAAACAATTAAAGATGTAAACATCAGACCGGAAATTCAAAAGCTACAGCTGAATTTTCAAAGCTTATGTGAGGAAATAAAATGCAAAATACTGATAAAAGCTGAATGTTGAGATATACCTCTAATTAGCAATATTTTTCCTAATTACAGACGAATTTTTATCTACCTGTCAAGCTTTTCCAGTAAATTGAGCTAATAACATAATACTGTTTTTTATGTGTATACTCCTATTTTTATAGCATTGAAAGCGAATCTAGTTTTAACAGTGATTTAATGCATTTGAACAATACTGAAACCTACTGTGTTATCTATTAGTGCAAATTAGTAACTCTTTTAATTAATTAGGGTAACGAGAATGTTTGCATCATTAAAGTTCATTATTTTATCTTATCTTATTTTCAAAAAGCTGTAACTGAAATGAATATTTATGTATATAATTTCATGCTGCATACTACGTAGTTAGTGGTAATTTGCGATCTGACCTACGGCAAAAATAATTACGAAAACTGTGGCATCGTATTTAATTATATAAAAATCAACCGAGATAAATGAATGCAGCAAATATTTTTAAATCGATTTCCATATATGTATTATATATATATTTTTTTTTGGTTCGTATCATTTCATATTTTCACCCTTTATTTCAGAGAATAACAAAGAATGCAAATTTTGAATAAATTCCAATAGTCTAGGTGAAATAATCACTTTGTATGTGAACAAAATATGTATGAAAAAAAGCCACTAAAGGTATTATGGCCTGGTTTCAATTTAATTTTGTACATCCTTATACATTTTTTGGTAAGTATTTCCCCGGATATGGCGGCATTTGCAAGTGTTCGCCCCCTCTACTTCTTGAGATTTTGAGCTAATCCTCACCAATCAATGTCAAGACAACAATCGGGTTTCGACCCTACGCACAGCTGTGTATTATAGCTTTACTTAAAGTTACCTTTAATATTCGATCCGCTACATATAACAGAAAAATTATTATTCCTGTTCTTCTCGATTTTATGAAAGCTTTCGATACCAAGCAATACAACTCCAGAGTATCTACGTTGTTTTTTGCGAACTTTCAGTAGGTCCCAAAAGTAACGGATGGCATCCTTTAACAATAGCTCACTGATAACACATCTGAATTTTGAAGTTTCCCAGGGGTCTATCCAAGCCCCTCTACTTTTCAGTATGTACATTAATTATCTACCTGAGGTAGTACATGATGGAATCAAATTTCCTTGAAAGAACTGATTTGTTGATAACATCTTCGTAATGGGCACGATGAGGAGGGTGTAATTCGATATCCTTAATCACGAATATCAACAAAAAGAAATTATGTAGCCTTATAGAGGACTTCTATACATGGCTTACAGGTAACATTTGGAATATATGTTAGGAAAATTTTTGAATCTAACGAAAATATCAGAAAAATATCCATTTTGTACCTATAAAAGCACATATTCAGAAATTATTGTGTGAATCCCTGACGAAGGCTTAGTATACTTATTTATACTAAATTACATTTGCCTAACCCTAAACTCTAAAAATTGAATTTTTGACGTTTAAATGACATTTACCCCAAACAAAAATATTTATTCCATTGTTTGGACGCTAAAAGGGACCTATGTGCCAAATGTTCAGGCAAATTTGTGAGGAGGCTCATCATCAACAGATTTACCAAATTTTATTCTATGAGTTTGAGTCCACGGGCCAGGTGGATAAGGTACGTACAGGAATTCTTTTCCCAAGAGTGTGGAATTCTAATAAATAATACTATTGCTGGTTGATGTACACAAGATTTATAATCTGTTTTTACATACTAACTTAAAAATCAGACATAGACAGTATTAAAAAAAATAAAAAACAAAAAATAACAGGTGATGCCAAATGAGGGCAAATAAAAAAAATCTAATTAAAAATAATATTATTTGTTCTTAAAAAAGCATCCAATTACAATTTGTTTATACTATTTAGAAAAGTATCTGATTTTTCAAAATGCCTCAAATATATTAGAAGATGCGATTGATATCTTCAACAATAATGAAATACTCTCCAGTATATCGCTTAAAACATACTCTCTAACATATATAATAGAAAGATCTTAACTGTCTTTTTAACCATCTAAACAATCTTAAAATTTTCCTACCTATGTATATTTGTTTACTAAATACTGATCAATAATCATAACAATAGTTGAGATCTGAAAATCCAAACCAGATTACATGAATAAGAGAGTCTAACTCTAGATTTTAGAATACACAGCCTTCTAATCTTTACGAATACATGTTAAAAAATGCTGTAATGTAAGAAGAAGAACCCTCAAAGGACGGTAATCGATATACATATTTATGGGTTAAGTAAAGTTAATAGCTACTTCTGTTTTTTTTTTTTAAATAATAAAAAAAAGTTATAGTAAAATTTGCAAGGTTAAAAGGGTTTTTATCCTAGGACCACATACAGTGAAATCTTTTATAAACTGACAACGATGGTGCCACAACTTGTCTGTGTCCGCTGTCCGGTTATCGGGGCCGGGGGTGTCCGTCTAAGAGAGTGGCAAAACTTTGTTACTGAATCAGCGATCGAAAAATACTGGCTGCTTAAGAGAGGTATCTGTCAAGAGAGGTTTTACTGTACTTGCTTTATATACGAAAGAGAAAATAAGTTAACGTATATTTAATTATGAAATATTTAATAGAAAATAGAAATCATGTAAAATATCAGGGTATTGGAAAATGTTACAGGAAACATTTCTGATAACAGTCATAAACAAGTTAAAAAAAATTTAAACGTAATTAGTTCAAACCTTTTAATTTTCCTTCCTTTCTGTTCGCATCTAAAATTAATTAGCCAACTAAAGTGGTCCTGTTTCCGCTTTTTTCACTTTCTTGAACAAGAAACTATTAATTTTTAATTATCAAAGCCGTCACAAAGAAACAGAAACAAAAACAAAAACGCGCAAAACAGCGAATAGTGAGGAGCAACACATTGAAATTTATTTAAAGAGTCACCAAATTAGCACTCTCCTTAAAATCAAATATAATTAAAATAATTCTCTAGCTGCGACACAGGATACATAACTCACTGAAAAAGAATTTTCTTGCACAAAGGAACACAAAAGCAAACACCAAACTTTACTCCTGTAACCACACTACAGGAAAGTTACCCTGTAAAACGCACTATTTCCACCTCCGAACTGGTGGAGGAACTGATCTCGCTAAAATCAAACGCGCTAATTGGTATACGCCACGAAAATAACACCAAGCGCAACAAGCGAGGTTCAAACTTAAACTGGTGGCGGCCACGATGAGATTCACCCAACAACCACCGAACAAACATCCAACCCAGAACCAGCCAGTTCAACCAGTATCTTGAATTTTTTCCTCTTTCCACTTCAAGTGGAAATGGACACTGGAAAGAAGGTTTGTGGGCTCTGTATGGCTAGTCTGGTAACATTGGTGTGAGATAGAGGCACTTTGGCTTTGGGGCATTCATTCTCCAACTCCAATGCCAATCTACCCAGCTTGTGCTATGCTAACTAAAAAGCTGAAACACATGCACACTGTGAGCAGTTACGGGGGCTATCGCTATAGTTATCAAAAGCCAACAGTACTCGGCACTACTATTACTTCATGACTTCATATATCGATACCGTATCCAGTACCCTCTGTTGGCTTACACAGCCGGAGCTGGAGCTCCAGTTTAACAAGCTTTGCATTTAACACACAGCCGTAGGAGCCAGACACGAGGCCCCATGGGGCACATGAGTTTTAAATGTGGGGCATAGTGGCCCAGAGTCAACAAGTTGTGGTGTACACGGCTGGCACACGAATTGTGAACAAAGACTGGAGTCGTAACGGGGAGGACAAGGACGAAGGAGGCATCTTCTGTTCGATCTGGGCTATCAGCAGCAGATATAGTGACAGGTAAATACATGCTTTCCACGTTTTAAATGATGTACTTACGTTATCCACCTGTTTGAATCAGTGTGTGTGTGTGTGATTCTAGCTGAATTTAGACGAACTGGTACAATAAATCCATATCATAGACTTTGCACCAGATTAATATCGTGCAAGATGAACCTTCTGTCTGGGAAAGCAGTCCAGCACTTATTCCTCTCAACCATGACACTTTTTGCTGTTGCAGAACGTTGCTTCCTTTGGTTGGAGTAATTTGTCGCACAATGTTTTTCTTTTTTCTCGTAAAGTTAAGAAAAATAAAAGCAATGAGCCTTTTTCTTTATTTTCAGCTTGATTAGAGTTCATTAGGTGATACCTAACGCTTCTATACATATGGGGCTCATACAAAGGAACTGCCACGCTACTCGGTATTGTCTCGTCTGCACATCACAGGATAAAATCTAGGAATCCCACTGAGAGCCCGGTGAAATGGGAGTACAAGTGCCGTATCGTAACTGGGTCAACATTAATGGAAAAAATGCTTTTAATTAAAAATGCTCTGGAATTATGACTTTGAAGATGGAGAAGAAGGAGGCTATGTTTAGCGGAAGGTTTCCTTCATTAAAATGCTGTCAGCGCATACAGCGCAAACGATGAAAAGGGAATTTATTGAATTGGATCCTAGAGGCGTATGTGTACAAATACAGAAGTTCAACACTTTATAATTTTCATTCTGTTATTTTTAAGGGCTCAATGCGGTAAGAAAACAATTAGCAAAGTTTTTTATGTTGGTATAAGGAAAAACCGTATGGGCTATATTTGTCTAAGGTATATATATAGTATGTGTTAAACGTGTGATAAGAAGTAAACCTTTTTCTTTCTAGATAGCTCTGAGATAATGTCCTGCTGGTATTCAAGCTGATTGATGAGTCATTTACGTGGTGTTGATTCAAGTGTGCAGTGGCGTTTTTGTCAAGTCGGTTCGTAATAATAACACAGGTCACATTAACATCAATACCGACAATCTTGTTTGCCGTAGGGGGCAAATTAATACTTACTTTCCAATCTGATGACATCTCAGGAATAAATGCTATGAGCACTTCATTTGTTTGTAATATTTACCAATAGATTCCTTAACTGATATCGAGACTTGGGTCTGCAGACGGTATAGTAGTAGTAGTGATAGAAAGCTAAAGAAATATACACTCCCTCAAGAATATTTCCGTAAAAGAACGCAATTGGCTGCAAGGACGGTTCTCGATGATAGATGATATTTGGCTAACGGGTAGAAAAGGACAGCCCGATGAACACCTGTATTCGACTACTGAGAGAACGTTTTCCGGGAGCACAGTGTAGAATACTCCCCTTCTGGCACATCAGCAGACGGTGTCTTACTCAGTTTCTGGGATCCCATAACTGTTGAAGAAATAAAAGAGTAGGAATTGGACAGAAATACTAGTCCAGGGATTTCTAAGGCGTGATTCCATGTGGATTCACAACTTAAAATTCTACTTTATGGCGCCGTCCTGTTGCGAGCTGAGATTCCCCCGGAGTTACTACAGCTGAGGACTATTTTTTCATTTTTATGTGCCGAAAAGTTTGAAAAGCACGGTCTAAACCGACGAATTGAAACCACTGTCGATTTCGTCTGCAGTGCTTCGATGAGTTCACAAGATCCTTGCTACTGATAAATAAGTACGATCATAACAACCGTCAGAGAGGATTTCGACACTTTCTGGAAGAAGACTTCCTTTGAGAGAAGTATTTCGAAGGACGTCTCAATGTATTAGGTCGACTGAAAATGTACGAAGTTCATCGAAGACCGTTTAATCGACAATACTAGAAGTTGAGGAATGAATCCAAAGTAAAGTTAATCATGATCCTAAAATAAGGACGAGACGCTGTCTTTGAACTTGGTGTATCTTCATCCAGAGTTTGGAGAACTTTATGCAAGAAATGTATTCAGTAGATTGCTCATCACACTATGAAAACTCAGTTTTCTTAATTTCCTTAATCAAATAACCCAAAAGGTAAAGTATCACAACAAATTCGATTTGCAATAAATAACAAAAACAACAATTCTCATCTAAAGCATTTCTAAAGGACGCTTTGTAAGCAAACCACTCATGACAGGATCAGCTGACTGAAGTTCACTACAGTGATATTGAATTTCAACACACTTGCAATAAAATGAGCGAAGAGAGGCATCAAGCCTGATACAGATTATAAGCTGGGTTGCCAGGTTGGGCTATTTATCGCCAAATTGGGTTATTTCAAATTTTGCAATTTTGGACTACTTTTCATGCAGATAGCCAACAGAACAAATCATTTGATAGTTGTTTCCAGTATATACCTTCCCCTCCATCCCCCCCTCTGCTCTTATAAAACAAATATGAAGTTCTGAGTAATATCCTCAATTCTTATAATGATCTCTTGGCTGCTTTCGTTTCAAATAACATTGGGCGATTTGAGTTATGTTTGTTTCTGAAATTGCCGATTTTACAATTGCAAATGTTAGCAACCCTGATTATAAATATTGAGCAGCGCAGCCGAACAGCGAAATCAATAACCAAACAATGGAAGCTTTACCAGAAATAAAAACCTTAAATTTTCTCAATTACCGAGAAGCCAAATTTTTCTCTGGTCGGTGACGCTGCTCAGATATTGCAATCTGTTAAAGTTTCACTGATGTCATTGGTGCCGTTCGCGAGGCACTCTATAAAAGGGGCGTCAGAGCACATTTCGACCTCTTTCTTTCCCCATCACCGACATAAAAAAATAGACCGCGCGTCGTAATGTCATACTTAGTAACAAACTGGAATCATTTTTCTCAGATCGGATCTTTCCGTCTAAGGATATATATATAGAATCATTCAGGAGAGGATATCGAAGCAGACCGCTGCCTCAGGGTCCTTTTTCGTCCCGTCTTAGCTGGTACGTGTCGGAAGGATCCTAGGCAGTACCCTAACCAGCCATTCTCCTGCTTGTCAGAGCCGGGCAGTTGCACACAATATGCTCCGCTGTCTCAGTATCCTCCAGGTACAGTGTGGATGTATCATCCTCCAGGACCCCCATCCTTTTGAGGTGACTAACCATCGGAGTGTTCCTGGTTCCATACTTAGAATTTTTCTTTTAATCGTTCCACAAAAGCCCGATGGCTTTTTTAGCCTATCGGCCTTTCCGATCTATTCTGATGTTCTTTTATGACCCAATTCTCGACTAAATCCTTCACCATTCCTCCCCCAATGGCGGAAAAAGAACCCGGCCCTTGGAACTCCATAGCCGCTCCTGCTTTGCTAAAGCATTAGCTTTTTCGTTCCCTTCGATTCCACTGTGTCCTCTAACCCAACAAAGTGTTACCTCATTTACTGAGGCACACTTATTGAGCTTTTGTACACATTCCATCGCTAGGGATGAATTCACTTCCGTCCGACCTCTGCATTTGAACACAGCTTGGATTGTCCAGTGCAATGAAGATTTTGCCTCCTTACACCTGACCCCCCATTCAGTAGACCGTTGTATTAACCAGAGCGAACATTTCTGCCTGGTAAATCGAAGTGAATCTTCCAAGGCTAACAGAGCAGGACAAGCTCAAGTCTTCAGAGGAAATCCGCGCACCTGCCCTGCTGTCAATTATAGATCAATCCGTCAATATAAAAATATGCCCGAGTCTCTTTTCTGTGAGTGATCCTTTACCAGTATGAGTGTCGTGAAACTTTTCGGACAACGTAAGTTCCCTAATCCTTTTTACGTGATCCAGGATTCTCCTGTGCCCATATGCAGTCCCTGACGAGTACCATGTACCGTCTCTCTGCATTCTAAGTACCGCCTTCACTGCCATTCTCTTCACAAAAAAATCCAGCGGTGGCAGTCCCGCAAGAGCTTCTACCGCAGCCGTGGGCAACCTTTCGGCTCTTAACTTTGAGACGTCGAACTCAAACCTATTAAATGTACATGACTTCAACAAACTGAGATTGATTAAATTTCCTAAAAACTCTCCTTTAAAGTGATTTTGATTTTTTCTTCGATATTTTAACAGTGAGATATTTCTGAGACTGTAGTATAGCTGCTAATTGAAAATAATTGTTCCTCTTAAAGCTCTGCTAACTTTTTTAAAACAAATTTGTGATTATTGCTACACAATGTTTCTTTTTTACAAAAGATTCTTTTGATCTAACATTTTGTAAATAAATTCACGGTTCGTTAACAGGCTTTAAGGATGTGGAAACAACTTTGATGTCCCTTTTACTCAGGGGGAACTACTTCTTTAGTACAATTTTAGGTTTGAGTGGTGTTGCTTGTGTTTAACGGCCATGTATGTATATTTCCTGTTTAATATAAGTATCCTGCTTTGCAATTTTGATTCACTAAATTATGAAGTTAGAAAACAATGCGACAAAGTCAATAACGATTTACTGACGGTTCATACACTAAGGGTCATTTCTGATGCCCTCTTGGATATTCATTGTGGTATTGCAAGGGTAAATGGAATAGCTTTACCACACCATCATTGCACGGAAATCCACCCATCTTACCGAACTCTGTTGGTCACGTGGCTAATGTAAAACACGTTTACAGTACTCAAGACCCAGTTCACTTTTAATTGAAAAAATACAAAAAGATAAGAAGGGATATTTGGAATTTGTATTATGCCAGTCTTGCGACAAAGGTCCAACAGAACGTTTTGCTTAATTTACCTAGAAAAAGAAAATTGTAGCCAAGTTCCCAGTTTTAAAGCCACAATCACCTGGTAAAACAATTTATCACAATTAATTAACCAGTTCAGCAGGATGAAAATAAAATGAAAAAAATGATACCTACTTCGAGGGATGGCGGAATTTCCTAACAAAGTAAATATTGCCATCATCTTAAGGAACCATATAAAATTGACGTTCTCAATTTAATTTAATTTATCAAAAGGTGTCACTTTTGCTTAGCTTCAATTGAACTTTACCTCTTGACTACCTCCCACGTAGAATGAGCCCGAAAAACTGACAGACGCCAGGTTCCATAATCATTGTACGTATAATTTATGTAGGTGGACGTAACGTGACAAAGTCATGTCATAACGTAAACGCCTTTACCTTACTCTTCAGAACTGCGATATTAAGCTTATCATACATGGCACTTAACAAAGGAAATACAGTTGTGCAAATGCCCCAAGGAGCAGCACTTACAATGTAATTCAAAGTTTCACATCCGTTTCACATTTTCACTTTGTTTGTACGACTTGGTCACAGATTAAATCCTTTTACAAAGCATGGAAGGGTTTCTTTAGGAGGCGAAGGATTTTAAGGTCTCACATGTCAGCCTAATGTTGCATTCATAATAAATTCAATTTCTTTACCTTGCTGAGCACATTCCCTTTCGAGTCTTTAGTTGGATAATGCTAACTCTCACCAAGGAGTTTGGGTAAATTAACAATTCTGAAAGGGATTCAAAGTAGACAATTTCACCGGAAATCTCTCACATGGATTTGAAATTTAATAGAGCTTTGCGAAAGGTTCACAGGCAGATGACTTATCAAATTATTTACAAGTCGATTGTGTATGAATTTCAAATTAGAAACAGGAAAACAGTGATAAGGGAATATACGTATATTTAGACATCTGTCGCCCCCCCCCCC
>QYTT01078860.1:0-24995 GCA_006980735.1 Dasypogon diadema | reverse complement strand
TCCCATTAAAATAGTGCAAGACCGATTCCTGGTAAATAATTCAAATTCTGATCGCAACACAACTCGGAAATGACGGAGCAAATCAAAATTACGTCACACTCTTATGTAAGAAACCAGTTAAAATGCCACAGTTTTTGTCTGGATACCTTCATCCTAACACCGAACAGCATTGCTTTAACATGGAGCACGTTAAGGTGAGAATGTCCTGAATATGAGTGTAACTGGCTTTCTAGACTCCCTCCATCCTGTCTTTCATCCCAGCCGATATATCCAACTTCCACAGCTGCAAATTGTGCAATAATTCCAGCCAGCGCAGCCAGTCAGCGGGGCTCAATTACAAATTATAAATGAAGGGAAATATTAACGTCGTCAACTTTATCGGACGTTTGCCATTCACCGCGGAAATTGGAAAAATGGAAAATCTCCATCTAATTAGATGGCAACCAGATTTCGCTGGCTAATTGCAGATTTAATTAGAAATCGGTGGGGTTCAAAGTATGTGCAACTTCACGGTGTCCATTATCATGGAATAATATCATGTTGCAGTGGTCACTGGCAGTAAACGACACCTGGAAATAATACCTACTGATTAATTCGCTTCTGTTTGACGGACTAGGCGAATGAAGCAAATTGATTTCTTGCTTCTTCGCGGCTTGCAAATTTTTTAATAATATTTTTAGGTCTTCCGTTTTGGAATTTGTGCAATTACTGCAGGGAACTGTGGTATTTGTGTGTTGAGATGGTAGTTGCCTTCCCTTAATAGCAATAATCATTGACATAATCGATCCATTGATGATCATAGCCGCACATGAGGAAACTCATCTTCTTGACATACATATCATTATATCGGTAGTAGCGACTCAGTAACGCAGATACAGAAGACGTGTCCCATATTCGGAGCGACGTGAACAATACGACGCCGAAAAGGTGCTACGAGGTCAACCGAACCCATGAAGATCGACCGCATCATCATTTAAAAATAAAATAAAAATAGTTCTGCTGCACGAACCCGAAATTCACAAAAATGGTCCACAGGGAGAAACATACATAAAGAGGAACACGAACAGGTGAAGTTAAAACATGTATTAAGGAGTATTATTTGTGATCATCGTTTACTAAACTTAAACTCATGAAAAACAAGGGAATTCATCTAAGGTGTTTGCGCTAGCCAATTTTCAAATCTAATACTTAAAATATATAATGGTGTCTACCCTGAATTGAATTGGTCACTAATAAAGTTTTTATTATTATTTTATTTTTCTCTCTGGGTGGATGCGTCCGGAGAGTCCTTCGATCCTTTGATCCGGTTTGAAAGTATCGCCACTATCTTCAAAAAATGTGCCTGTAAACGTAATTCTAGTTCTTCCGACCAGCAATATAATTTCTATCAAGTTCTTCTTCTAGTTCTCATCAATTCTTTTTTGTATTCGACTAGGACTTGTTGGTATTCAGCCTTTTTGCTTTCACCCTTTCCTAGATTGATTATAGAGCCTTCTGCCAAAGATAGATTAGTTTTTCCAGCTCCTCGTTCCACACGGGTACATTTCTTGTACAAGATACAATTAAAATGTTGTCAATATAAAAATATGAATGTATATTTTTTAGTAATTACAGTGTGTATATATTGCATATCGTCTAATTTCTAAGGGGATCCACTTGCCATCGGGCGCCAGTCTGTCACTATTTGTTTTAACAGCAATTTAAAACATTTCCAGACATATCAACATTAAAATAAAAATATACAACACAATCTTGTGACATCAAAGTAGACATTTAGGAATGCTAACCACCAACCAATAATGAAATATTTGAAGATCGTAAAGCAAAAACTGGTCTAATGATCGCCTATTAGTTAAAGTGAACTAATATCCGTTTTCGCTTATCTTTTTCTGCATTCAGCATAAATGTTTAATTTACTTAAGACTACCTTAAGTCAATGCATTATAAGCCTATGCATATTTTATTGTATCACTAAATCGTTTACTTGCTCCACGGGAGTAATTACAAAGTATTTAATTGCACGATCGCTGAATGATTATCCCTTGGAGGGATCGAACCACCCGTAATTGTCCAATATGCAATAAGTTAACTCTATAAAAGAAGTTTAAATGGCCGGTCAATGCATTATAAGCCTATGCATATTTTATTGTATCACTAAATCGTTTACTTGCTCCACGGGAGTAATTACAAAGTATTTAATTGCACGATCGCTGAATGATTATCCCTTGGAGGGATCGAACCACCCGTAATTGTCCAATATGCAATAAGTTAACTCTATAAAAGAAGTTTAAATGGCCGCTCCGTATCAGTACCTATAAGAATGCTAATTACTGTCATAATCTTCTTCACCTACCACATGATCAGATCTGGCTTGCCTAGGCAGTGTTACGTAATTTTAATTTGAGTTCTAATCAATGAGCTCATTTAGCCAACATATCTGATTGCACACGATAACAACTACGAGTGTCGGTTCTGCACAGACTCTCCTCCCTTTCGCTTTACTGAGAGATGACCAATTGGGATTCAGGACGGTACCTTCCTATGCTTTTGAGCAGTTCTATCTTATCTGAAGTCTCCTAACTGCACTCTATGTTCACTTAGCAGTTGTTGTTGTTGTTGTTGTTGTTGCTGTTGCTGTTGCTTTTGTTGGCTTTTAATGAATGCACCGCAGCGTCGGAATCGACGAGCGCAATCAACGTCGCAAATAACCCATCGATGTTGCCTTTTTTCACATTTACCCGAGCTACGATCACCTGTACTGTTGCTACCTGGAGCCTCTCCTGTTACCTGTACTGGAGAGAATGATCGGAGATCTTTAGGCAAAGATAATTTTTACTTGATTGGTTGTCACCTATTCCGATAAGGATCGTGGGACGGGGTGATGTGATTGGCCACCCAACTTTTAACGATCCCATTTTTCCAGCTTTTTAAAAGTCACTCAAGGCCCCTGAAGCATGTCATCAAATTGCAAATTAAGCAAAAGATCATGACAAATTCCACGACTTAAAGGGACTGGTGAAAGTCAGCACTTTTGTTCCTCACTACTGGAAACAATTTCCTATCAGAGTAAATGAGTCGTAAAAAGCTCAACTAATAACACTTTGCAAGACTGATTTATGGCTGATGTGCACCTGTCCCGGAAATTGGGTGAATAAATCCAGACGTCTTCCGCCTATTTGCCCTGTTGTTATCGCTAATCCTTCAAATACGTGTTTGGTGCCTATAGCTTTGTACACCACAGCGGAAACTTACAAACAACAGGATTCGAGCCAAATGTTCTGAATAAATAAGATAAGGAGCTTAATGAAACGATTCCTTCTGTTGCTAGGCTTCTGCCTTCTCTAGTAACAGGGAACAGCCGAAATTTTTCTTCATTCGTATCCTTAGGGACTGCGTTAATACAATAATTAATCAACGAGATTTAGATGTAATTGAAATCATTTTTACTGAAATGAAACACCCGATAATCCGGCCCGTCTCCTAACCAGTAAAACAGTGCAGATAAGAAGAAGATTTCGCCCAGATATTCATTTCAGCAAAAGATTGATTGGCTTAAGGCACATTTTGGGGAAAATTAATTCGAATTTCTGAAATCTTTTCCCAGTAGGAGCCCTGAAAAGAGTTCCAATACCGCTTGAATGCCGTAATTCGATTTCGGCAGGAATATAAACTGGAAATTTATTTTGGAAAAATTCCAGCATTTTTGTCTAGTACTTTTTCAGTTATTGTGGAGTGCATTTAGGTCAGTACAGTTTCAAAGGAAAATTAAATTTGCATGAATTTCCATTGCTCCCCGTTTCAGCATCCTCACAGCTAGCCAAATGCAATAACCTCTATCAATAGCTAGTAATTGAATTCGTTAGATGAAAATTCGGATGGACAATGGAATTTGCATTTTACATATAGGCGCTATGCGAAACTTATTTATTGCGAAGAATTAGCTCACGGTAAAATAAAATTATTTCGGCTCTAAGCTGCTGTACGCACACAAATTGGTTCTCTTAGAGATAAAAACACATTAAAGCCGTTTTATTGGGTTAAACGAACGTAGACTTACAATTATTTTGTCCAACCCTTGGAAAGTTATGCTTTCAACTCAGCCAAAACCCATAGAAAATATTAACACCTTTTTACCGTTTAATAAATCCCACACCAACACTATTCTCGTCCACACGTTTTGTTCAGCTTTTCAAGCTTTTGCACACCCCTAAATCATATTTGCCCGTTCATTAAAAGGTTTTATCTAGCCCTGAAAATGTTTTGCTCGACCCTACGAAAATTTCGGTCATTCCTGAGAAAATCTCATAAAATATTACTCAACCCTGAGCAAATTTTACCAACCCTTAAATGGTTTTTGACTACTATTTAAAAAACATCCATAGAAAATTGCTTGCTTGCATTTTAAATGAGGCGGATACCTCCTATCTTTTGGTCCTGGCTGATGAACAAAACTTTCTAAGGATTAGGCAAAACTATAGCTGACTGATTAGCAAAACTTTTAAGGGTTGGGCAAAACGGAACAAAACTTATGCACGAAGGCATAAGGGGCGATGAAGGGGCTTCTAGGATATTGTAAGGGTCCTTATATTTTTTTGGATATCAAAATTGAAAATCAATAATGTACTAGTGTTTTCTTATCAAGGACCTAATCGTGCAAGATTTATGAAAAAAGGCTCTGTACAAAAAATTATTTGCTGGAGCATAGTATACTTTACAAATGGTATTATAACTTGTTCTAGGCGATGAAGAACCGCCTGCTGCAATTCATATATGGTTTACTGGTAATCCATCCAAAACAAAATAATTTTGCAGCTTTAAATTAAAAAGGAAAAGAAAAAAAACTTCCATGAAGTCCGATTACAGTCAAATTTCATATGACAGGTCTGTATTTAAAAACCTGAACTCATTTAAAGCTGCGGCAATAATTCCAATCTGAAATTCACGTCTTTCTTTCATCTGCAAAAGCCACACACAGCGATAATCACCGGTGTGAAATTATAATCACATTTTGCCTTCATGTCGCAATTCTTTTTTATTTTTCTCATTGCTTTTCGCTAATTTAATTTCGCACCTCTTTGTGTATCCACGGTACCGTGCTTGCATGCATTTCAGACCATGTTCAAAGAATTAAGTAAGGATTGGGTCGCCTCAAAAGGTGAGAAAAGAATGTTTTTTTTCTAAAGAATATCTTCGGCCAACGCGAACATGAGATTCACTTGGACACCGCGGTAGATTGCAACATCGAATTAACGAAAAAATGCAAGAGGCATTACTAAACACGTCGCCAGGTCCTCGCCCCAACTCTTGAACTTAATTAATTATGGCTATCTGGGCTCACCTTAACTAAACAACAACAACTACAACAACAACAGAGAGGACTCAGAGGATATGGGGATAGTGCACAATCAAGTAGGAGTGTAAGATTTAGCGTCCAATAGTTGTTCGTTTTGCGCGGTTAGTGTTGTCGCTACCGGATGCTATCTGCTTCTTGGGATCTTACTTACTAGGCAAGAGTACCAGCCCAAAAAACTGAGCTACAACCGCTACTCAAACTCCATAGTGTGCTGTTTGTCGAGATTGCAATCTCAGCTAAGCCGCCTTGGAGTGAAAACCTGGTGACATCAAAGAAGGAAAAAGACATCTTTCATCTTAGGGAAATTGTTTCTATTTTTCTTTCCAACACAAACAGGGTAAGAGAAAAACGTGATTATGGGTACTTCCAAAGATAAATTTACCAAGTCGATCCTTTCAGAGACATGACGTAACTTAATTACACCGAAAACATTTTTTTTATATCCGGGAATTCATGGTTTGAATTTTCTGAACGCTGCATCCCCCACAAACCCTAAAATCACCGGGTAAAAAGAGGAGTACAAGTGCTGGAGCATATTTAAACATTTTAACCCCAGGAAGTGAAACACGAAAATGTTAAAAAGTAAACATTCATCTTTGCGTACATAAAATAATTCAGCTCTCAGAGTGGGAGGAGGGAGAGATTTTCGTACGCGATAAATTGGATGAATATAGCTCATTCCACAGACTTTCCGTACTGATTCAGCCTCAATAGCTTTCTTATCGTCTTACAAAGAAACTCCATCAACTAACGCAATGTTGCGCGCGAGCTATTCATTTATAACATTCTGCCAATACATCAAACTTCAGTCGTCCTCAACTGAATTTTGTACAGGCGAGATTTAAGAATTTTAAAGGGAAGTAAATTGATTTTTTGACTGGCAGATGATCTCGCAGCCTTGACGGCATTCATTTCCTCAGATGTTATTAAAAATTAACTTTTAATCTAGTGTAAACAGTTAATACGTACAAAAACCCGGATGCAGAGAAGAAAGCTGTGCTGTATTTTTAATCAGTATAGTCAGCGCTGCTTCCGCCTTGCGCATTTAATTAGTGTTTACAACTCCAGCAAAAATTCAAAGAATATCTCAAGAAATAGGTCATGAATGCTTTGAACTTAAATTAATAAATTTGTAGAATAAGCTTCTGAACGTGGCACAATTATTTATTAATTTATTTCCAGATGTTCAGATTTAAAAGAAACCTGCTCAAATTTATGAAATCTCATTATTTAGGTATACATGCTAGGTCACTGTATATACCTGCAAAGTTGATGCCACTATTCTGCTTATTCCTCTTCTGTAATGACGCATTTTAATCCTATTTCCAATAAGCCAATGAACATATCAACCACAGTAGTATCGCGGACTTTCAAGCGCTGATGTAAATCTGCTTGAAAGTCCGCGACTCATAACCACAAGGAAAGACACAATATTATTGGAACTGCTCTACAAAAAACCAGAAATTTGGCCGAAACATAACATATGATAGATAACAGCGATAAAAACTGAAAGAAAAACCCATATTACGTCGGTGCTCCAGAGTATCGATATTTTATGTCATTTACTCGTCGCTAATGAATTTGAAAGCCTTCCTTTGGACTTTGTCTAACATGGTTAATACAGTACGTCCTGCTTCTCAAAAGATGTAATATGTATCTTGATGACCGAAAGGTGCTTCATCATATTTTTTATAGAATGCATATAAGGTGGTCTCTATGGTTTTTGCAAATGGTGTCTCCTGTCATCCTGATATGGATAGATCTGCAGTAGACAGGTGCGAAATACACGACGATGAACAATTGAACACTACACTCCTCAAGAACGTGGAGTAGCTGTGCCAATTTTTTTTGCCGTATAATTTATCAGTGATAAGAACACAACATGGATTTCGTTGAAGATTTCCAAACGGTCACACAATTCTGGCTCAATAAAAGGTAGGCTAAGGGCTAGCAAATCAAGAACAGGTCATTTGCAATGTATTTTGGTGAAAAACTTGATGAAGTTTCTGTATGAAACTCAGATGGTGTATCAGCTGCTGCTCACAGGTCGCCAATCTCGTCTGGAATATATCCAGAGCATCATAAGCTTCAACCATGAAGAGGACGAATTTCATTCCAAATTCATCATGAGTGACGTTGGAGGCCACCATTTGAACGATATCATTTCCAATACCTGATAAAACAAATTTTAAGGGTTACTAAATTAAAATAATAAAAAAGAAAATAATTGTTTTTTAATTTAGAGAATTTCTAATCTTTAACATATTTCGAAATTCCCTAAAAGATCGAAGTTATAATTTGATCCATACTAAGACTTCAGATTTTTCTATATTTAGAAATTATTTTTATGCTATCATCTAGTGATCTTAATATACTTCTTTCGCATTTTCGTAGGTCAATACCTGTGCACTTTTACTTTGTTAAGAATGCAGATATTATTTTCTTACAGGAACCCAAAGTACTGATTCTCTTGAAATATTTAAAACAACAATTTCTCCTCAAATTATTCAATTTTTTCATTATTTCATTTATTCATCATTCTTTGTTGGAAATACTTTTCAATTATATTCACACATGCACACTCACACATTTCTCGAAATGCATATGTGCAATTGATATTTGCCAAAATAAAAAATTCCGGAGAGCGCTTTAGCTGCACAAGAACCTTACAGAAGAAGTCGACAAAACACGATATATTCCGGGATCTAGGAGAACTTCTTCTGACACTTTTACTATGTTAATATCAATGCTCTTTACAGATGATCAGATATGAAACTTTAATGTACTCATACACGATAAATATACAATTCTAAATATATAATCATAACTTCACAATCTTACACCACTTCCCTAGTATTCTGTTGAACTGCTTCTCTCAATCCACCCCCAAAACCACCTACAGAATTAATAGTATTATACTAAAACTAAGTATAAACTTTCCTGGCATTGCCCAATACTCATTGAAAATAAATTGATGGGATCAAATGTCGGAAGAAAATAATAAAACATTCAAGAGCTTTCCGAAGGGTTAAAGTGAAAACTCTTAAGACCAGTTGCTTTCTGTAACCCTAAAGGTCAAACGGTACACTTACCTTAAGGATAATGACTGAGGGATCGAAAAGTTTCAAAGTGACACCCTTCTTTCGCTTGCCACTATTTGCTACCTTCTCACCTTTGAAGGTTGTTTGGTTTTATCGATGCTTATATGTTTACAGAACTCACAACCTTGATTCACTACTATGCTGCCTGAAAAATAGATTGTTACAAATTTATCTATTCTGTGGGAGTAGAGAATGAGTTAGTTTAATATTAGACAATCATGTAAAAAAGAACAAAAGTAATTTAGATAATTGACCAAACAAGTAGCTGGGAGAATAGAAACGGACCTATACGGTCATGTATCTAGATGCAGCCGGTTTGGTGATTTACTTAGCCATTATTTCTGATGCGCTTCAATTACATATGCTGTTGTGTGCTTTTTGTTTTCAACTCAAACCTGGAAGTTTGTTCCCATCTCGAACAACTGAGTAAGTAACTACATGCAATAAAGGATTAATTATGTTTACTCATCAAGAGGAAACCCATAACTTAACCTCGTCACGTTCAGGTTTCAATTTCAGATTCAATTAAGAATTAATTTTCCCAATTTTTTTACTTGATGCGTAAGAGCACTTTTTTAAAGTAATTAATTACTATAAATTATTGGTTGGCTGCAAACTTCTTATGCACTTGTGAGGAAACATCAAATATTTTGCTCATTGCAGCCTATCACCTCAATCAATAGCACTTATAATTTGCAAGACTAAGAGGATGCTGCTTCATTCGGAGATCTTTTCGTTGATATTTGAATATGACAACATGATTCTGTCATTCCTGATGGCTGAAGTTATTCATTACCAGGTTTCAATTTTCTACTGGGCTACTGTATAAGCTTTCCCCTTTCATTAGGTCCAGCTACGCTAACTCTCGTTTGCTATAAAATAAGCTGCCTAAGGAAATATTTTTTGTATCCCATCTTGCAAAATGAATTCAATGTGTACGCAATTTTTAATTACGTTTAAAAAATTGAATTCTCTAAAAAGTTAATATTGAATTTATCAAAAATTAAAATATAAAAACACAAAACTCTCAAAAGCTTTCAAAAATTTGCCTTGCAACATTTCAATTCAAAGCAACAGATATGTACAATTTCCTTAATAACATAGACATATTATGGTCTTATCGTTGGTATCTAAAAGTTATGACTGCCATATCATTTTAAATGCTAAAATAAATTACCTAACAAACCTGCACTGGGCTGCGAAACAACACAAGCCACTGATCTCAAAATGTCCAATTTACTCACTAACTACATTTATTTATCGAACTTTACAACCTCACTTAGAGATAATATATTTGTTCGAGGCAATTTTGATACATAATTTCAGCTTTTTGTTGCATATTAACATTCCTCAGCTGGATTATTATAAAACCCGTCTGAGATATTTCATTTTTGCCGGATTGAAACAGAAAAATCCCAAGACAGATTTATAAATAGTCATTAAGTAGTCGTGCCTAATTCTCTGTTGGTATAGTGCTTCAATCTGCAAAATGTGTTCAGCTTATGGTCCTCCATTTCAAACCTTTCTAAAGCTTCTGAAACATGTCAGGTTGTCGGTTTAAATGGTAAATTGAGTAAACTATACAGAAATAACATTTTGATGTTGTGCAATTGCGAGTTATGCCTATGTTATAGAACTCATTAAGAGATTAGATGAAGATCCATTTGTTTATTTTATTTATTTTCTTGCGAAAGTATATCTCACACTCGACAAGAGAAAATCCTTTTAGTTGTCTAGATGAGATATGCACTTGTAAATTATACAGTCAGTTGTTCATAAAATCTGCGATCTTTAGTGATGAACGAATTAAAATTCAGAAGAACTTGAAGTGCAATTCCTTTTGGATTGATGTAAATATTAATAGAGCCTAAGATTTCAAATATAAAATGCTGAAAGTATATGAACAGAAGCTACGGAAAGAGCGTCTTTATACAACTGACAGGTGAATCCCTTCATTCACTAGAGAAGGCTTAATTGTATCTTCACTACGGATAAGATGTGGATAATCGGCAATATTTATGTGATCCGTTAAAGTAGAAGAACGATTGGAAGATAAAGATGTTGTTGTCCTCGTATAACTCAGGAGTAAAGGAAAACAGAAGTCATAAATGAGACTAAATTATCACGGAATAGATCTGAATTTGTAGGTATTTGAGATCAACCTCCATCACAGTGATCATGCTTCAGCCACGACCAAAATTCGAACAAGCAGACGTTCCAGTATTTGGCCGAACTGACCCTATTTCTTTTGCGAATGCCACTAATAATGATTTTCCGTAGCAATCTACTTTACAAAATACATTCTAAAAGAGTATGGGTATTGGACTCAAAAACCTCTTTTAAAGAGCAAGATATTCTTAAGATAAAAATAATCCTCAAAATATTTTGGAGATTATGTCAATATCAGTTAGCATAATCATCGTCACTGGCTCCATCCCTCGAAGGGCTTTAATTACCTCAACCACATCACATGAAAACTTTAGATTTTCCCTCACGCCACATGGCCAAGTCATATCAACCAGATTTAATAAGGTTTGTAAAATTAAGCATCAAGAACCTCATATTTATCATTTATTGACATTCTCCATTAATATCCTGGACACAACTACTACAATTCCAAGTGCACTCTATTTACTTCTCTCGAGGGCAAGGCCCACATTCAATGAAGTAAGAGCTTCGCTTTGATTATGTCGCCATTAATATTTCCATTACTCTTTAGGAGACCAAAAGACAATATTTACCAAAAAAAAATATTATATAAAACTGTTACATAAGGGTGCATGATTTTTGCCTCTTGCTCAACATGCACAACGTTGCAATAATCAAATATCAGAACTGCATTCAGGATTTCCTGTATTCCTGTCCTGTGGCAAAACCACAATTCAAGTCTGTACTGTAACAAAAGTTAGAACAACATATTTTAAAGCACTCACAAATAAAATATACGCTGTTCTCTACTTTTCTATCTCAGGAGCCTCGTTCAATATTTATGAGATCCTCCAGATTCCTTCTCTACCTCCGCTGTAATTCTCCGTAAGACTACAAGTGAACACTTTTACACTAAAAAATTCATTGCAAAGCTTGAAACTACGATTATTTTTATTACAGTGAATTAAAAATTTTTAGCTTGAACATCCTGAAGGACAGCAATTTAATTTCACTGTTTTGCCTTCTTTCAATGTCTTCCTGAATATTTCCACTCAATTTCCCTGAAAATGGTCTCCGTTTGATGCAATCGTCGTCATCATCCCCACGGATATGTTTGAGTTGTAAAAAATTTACATCCTCCAAGTAAGGCCGAGAGCACAAAAAAGGCGAAGGAAAACGTTTGAAATTGAGATGCTTCAGGGAAAATTGAAAGGATGTAGGAGAAGTAAACATGAGCAAAATAAAAGTACAGGAGTTGAACTCCATTTTAAACTATTCCTTTGGGACAAAGTCCTTGCCAAGTGAGCAGATCCTCAGTGCAGTGTTAGTGAATGAAATTACAGGAAAGTATATTCAGGGAAAATAAATCTCTGGGTTGTGAAGATGCCGATACAGTCCCCAAGGCTATGGACACAGATACTGGAAAAAAAGTAGTAAAAACGTTTCCATACTGAATAACTCCTGAGATCAAACGAACCGATTCCTTTTTATAGCGTTCCCACAGGCCAAACATGCCGACGACCAGAACGTTTGTAATATGTACTTAGTAATCCCAAATAGCAACCCTTTACCTCTACTTGGTGCAAAACCAGTGCATAGTTCAGAAGTGTTCATTTGTTGCCTGTCCAGGAAATACAAGGGCCCCTTCAGTCTACACTGCCATCAATCTGATCCCAAGGAAGCACTCCAGGGGCGGCGAGATGAAAACGTTGCTTGGCGTCTCCGTGCAATTAAAATATTAACAGACCTCAGAGGTGAATGTTTTCAGTAAGACGTGCGGAGAAGATAAGTAAAAATCCATCCGATGGTCATAACTTAATCCATCCGTTTACCTTTAAAACTGCCCAGCTCTAATTTCGGTAACCATTGCTAAATCTTACAAATTTCTTGCTATTTGTCTTGAAATGGATCAATGCAAAAGCCACTCTGCAAGAAATCTGCTCCTCATGGAGCTCATCACAAGAGATCCACGGAGATGATGTTACTAATGTTGATGGCTGTTGGGTGGCTGCCAGTGCAGACAAGTCCAAGCAAAAAGAAAAAAAAAGTGGCAATGATCACCCAAAAGAGGGGAAAGAGCAAATCGGGACCCACACACGTCGAAGACTTTTAGTGATGATAGGTATGGAGGAGGTAAGACCTTGCCTTTAAGAAAAATTTACCTCAGGCCTATATCATGACCGCAACGTCTTCCCTGCAAATAAGGAGAGCATTTTAATGAGCATGTGAATTTATACTTCACGAATAGTGTTTCTGTTTCTTCTTTTATTGCTGTTGCGAATCTTGCGATTAAGATAAATTTCGAAGACATTCAAGGGGGTATTTAGGGCCTTTAACTACAATGTATAAACTGCTTTTGATCTTGTAAATGAATCTTGTGTTGCGCAATTTCTTAGTGTGAAGTAATCCTTGAAAAGATGTTAGATATGTTAGATTGTCGGATAAATCTCATGTGCTTTAGGAGAGTAAAGCACAAATCCAGGCAAAACGATTCAAATGAAATATTTTTATATCCTTTGGTAGTCAATTCAAATAAAAAAAATGTTTTGCTAATGGAAAATAATAAATACATGTCTTCACGGAGGCTCAGAGCTGCAGTGGTGTATTTAAAAACTACTGATTCAGGCAATCATTCAATTGTAGGATCCATTTAATTGCTGCAACGACACCAATGGCGCTCGTCAAACAAATTCCACTTCCAAGGTTGGAACTCTATGTTGTACGACTTCTACTAAAAGTTCAAAATGGTCTGAAACTCCTTGAAATACCGAACTAAGAATGAATTGAACAGAGAACATGATTGTTCTCTTATGGCTCTGCGGCCTTCCAAAAAGAAGGGAAACTTTCATCACGAATCGTACATCAAAAAAAATGTTTGATGACCGCCAAAGCCAAAACCAATAAAAAACGACGTATCAAGTGGACAAACCAATATTAGTTTGAACGTACTACGCCTGCAGTTAAATTCTACAAAGAGGCAAGAAGTGTTCCAATAAATCACATTTTTGAACAGGAACACATTTATAAAAACAAGTTCGACGTGACTTCATTGCCACCTGCCCATTAAATCCTGATAGATCAAAATGTAATTACTGGCGGATGTTTACTTTTTTCACACACGCAAACAAGCATCCAAGTTTATTGCACTGCTAAAAATTGATGGCTCATTTTAGGAACATCCTGCCCAAGTAAACTGCTCGCCATATGATAAGCTCCTTAAAATCCACAAATACTCCAGTTGGATCCACCATAAGGTTCTCGCGCTTAAGGCGAGGTCAAACCTGCTTCGATTGCAATTCGTTCAGCAGACACTTAACAAGGTTTCGGTGTTATTTACCCCTTTTATTATCCTCAATTCCCCAAGGAGCCATATCCTCAACGGCACCATTTGATCTAAAGATCTGACAAATAATGTTCACTGAAAATCATATTACACTACAAGTCGACCATCTGGCCATCATCTTAGGTTATTATGATTTTGCACATGAAGTGCCCATCACGTGAAAGTTGAACGTAATTTTCGACAGGACGCCCACGTCTCTTGCACTGATGAGTCTTCGTCAGCTTCTGGGAATGCTGCCGTTGGGAATGAAGCTGTATGGAGCTGGAGCCTAAGCATCGTCCACATGTTGGTAGTATCACGTCCGGAGCGATATGGATCTGAAATATGATACATGGAAGATATGAAACTCAGTAATCCCGTTCAATGCAAGTACCCATCCTTCAGGCGGACGAACGAAATAATTCAATCAGCGGCAGGATAAAAACATGAAGTATTGCTAAAAAATAAAAATATGGAGACGATAGGTAACGTAAGCCCATTTCATCGTCAGATATGCTACAGAGTTAAAGGGGTTAGGGAGGCTTGACTGAAACCTTTTCATTTTATTGCATCCAGACTTTAACTTGGGATTTAGACTTGATTTCAATATTGAATTTTAGAGCAATACGGTACGAAGGCAATTGGGTTCCCATCGAGCTAGCTTCCCTTTTGTGGGGTTTGAAAATGAATTTTCCTTTCGGGAATTCTCATTCAACAGAATCGTACCAAAGTTGGTACAAAATAAATAGAAAAGGTTTGAATTACGCTAATATAACTGGAGGCTCTTGTGAAATCTAATCAAAATGAGGTTTTTTTCGAGTTCAATTTACTCATGGAATGTAAACGTTTCTATGTGTTTTACTACCCTCAAAAAGGTGGAAGGATGGTAATATGATCATCGTCTCCTGTGAAATGAATTTAATGTATTCATCTTTAATTAATCATTTCCATTACGATACGTAATTGGAGTGAATCCAAGAGAGGAAGATTCTTCCATCATTTTTGCATAATGGCACATTTTAAACTGATCACCTTCCCAGCTGGAAATGTTAACCTATATTTTTTGGTTTGGAATATACACGTTTCTTCCTCGTAACTACAAAAATATGAAACATATTGATAACTCTTGGCTTATAGGGAATTAAAGGAAACAGCTTTCTAGAGCATTAAACGACAGGAATTCGCTTGTTGTAGAGACATCAAAGGTTCTTTTTCTCTTTTAAAGTCTGTTAAAACGAATTCCATTTTATCTTTCATATCTCTTTTGATCTAAAATGGGAATGCGTACACGGATACATTGGAAAAGACTAAAATATAATGTCAATCATGGATCACTTCATTGCGTGAGTAAATGTAATCAACCGGATCAGATGGTATCTCGGCTCTATTAGCAAAAACGAGCTGTGTCACACCCTTGGCCAAACGCCAGCTACATTTGTACTATTCGCAAGGTGTTTTTTTTTTCATTATCATGGAAACTCTTCTATATTTTGTAATTATATAATAATTAATAAAATACCTCTCAGCAAACCATTTGATTCACGACCCTCAATATTGGGCATTCAGTCACTGATTTCATGGCAATTCCTAACCAAATGATGGTATCACTGTCTCCACAATTTTGGTGATTCCAAAGTCGTTGCACTCAATAATGCAAAGATTTTTGACGAAATCTGACACTGCATTTTTTGCCTAACTTTCAAAATTTGGACGTGACCTTTTGTCTCTTACTTGAGAGAAAACCTTCCTATTTATATTGTAATGGACAAAAAAAGCTAATGTTCCTTTATTTCCAGCAACTTTATAGTAAGGTAGAGCCTTATTTGTTCTTCGACACCTAAAACACTTAAAAGTACTGGCGTTCAGCTATAAGATAACAAATTTTAGGAGAGAACCAGGGACAACCAAATTTTTGGGCCTTCTTGATCCTTTTCCGAATATATGAGGGGTCTAAATGCAAAACTCACCAAATTTACTTCTTTAAAAATTTGAATTATTAATTTCACTAAAATTTCCCCATAGAAAGTTAAACTTAAAATTTGGACTCAGATGCAAAACGCGCTAACACCGACAGTATAATGTGTTCTTGTGTATAATGTGTTCTTGAGCTCTAGTGCAAAATTTTTAAAATTCGACTTGGCGGGTTTGCATTTAGACCCCTCATATGAGGTATTAAACGAATGACGTAAAGATATCAACCTGCTCATCAACTGATGTACAAAATCAACATTTTGTTCAAATCTGCAGACAGAACAGATCAAATAAAGAAGAAGCTCAGGATTTAACGTACAAAAGTGTAAAAAGATGTAAAAATTGAATGGCTAAGAAATCACAACGCTGTGCACTGACATTGAAATCTCCTGAAGTCCTGATTCTCTAATCCCACTAAAGATTCAGCACTAAATTTTCCAGTAACAGATACTCACAAAATCGGAGTGGCTTACAAAATTAAAACTGAAATTGCAGCTAAATAAAATCTGGGATTGATTTCCTATAGAAGGAAGGCTACAATAATAGTCAGCCTGGAGCCTCATCCAAATGCCTATTTAGCGAATATTCTGCTCAACTGTTTCAGGGATAGCCCGTGTGAAATTTCTCTTCGGAAGAAGTGCGATGTCACCATCAGACCAATTCACATCTTCAATAGACGCATGAAGTTGGAAGAACAAACGTAGTCTCCTGAGGAGGTCGGTAAATACCACTGATGATAATTGAAGACCAGTTGAGATAAGGGCTCAATGCTGTTCAAAGCAATTTGACCTCTTTGATCATCAACCAAATTTATACCCTGATAACAACTAATCAATAACTGGTACACAAAATGATCCTGGACTTAAAGTGAAAGGGCGGTCTAATACCTATCTGACTTTTATGTCGCTTTTAAATCCACACTCACCGATTTCTCTATAGAAATTAATTTGTAAAACAAAACTTTCAAACTCCTTTTCAGAAGTAATCAAACCTTCCCTAATTAAAACGAAAGGAAAAAACCAACCAACATTGAGGAATAAAAACCGATAAAATTTCCTAGTGCTCGCCTTAGGTAGCTTAGCTGGAGTGCAATCAATGCTGTACCAATACTTTGATTGCTTTGGTTGGATTGACCAAAAGGATAATCTGTTTTGCCCCTTTAATTCAAAAGCCCCGGAAAAACATATCCTACATCCCTTTATCAAAGCATTCCAAAGTTCTCAAAGTCCTTCCGGTTCAATGGTGTATCATAAAATTTTAAAAGGTTTCCTTTTTCTAGTTAAGTGTGTAGTACCCGTTTTTTCCCTTAGCGATCAGAAGAATAACCAAATGGACGATTTCCTATCGAAATTTCCATTTAATAAAATATTCAAACCAACCCCCAGTTTCCGATACACAACCAAAGGAAACTGGAGGCAACTAGTCCTTGAAAAACCTCGTTGGACTGTGCAACGAAAGGAGCCTTTACTGCCCTGTTCCATATGGGAATGAGCATATATGAGAGAAATATCGGATCGAAATAAGCTCCGTATACAGCGCCATTCATTTATCGAATTCAATTTCTGGCGAGTCTTTAAACCCTTATCCGTTTGAGGATGTATTTGAGTCGATTGGAATGTGTTTGGGAGACCGATATGTAGTTCCTTCCGATACCCTCAAATATGATTACGATACAATAGCTGCTCTATCCTAGATATATGGCCGTTGTAGTCCACTTCCTGTGGCATACTCCAAGTACTTAGTTGTGCTTACTGAGTTCAAATTACTACGAGGGTAACCTAATAAAGCGGGCTGCCTTGTTAATGTTCTGCAGTTGAACGAAATAACTTTCTTTATTCAGACATTGGTTTAGAAGGAACGCTATCCCAGATCCTATGCTCTCTGATGGTGGTAGCCAATGGCTTGTTGTCTCTGACTTAGCATCATTTAATTTAAGCGATTGAAGAGTGGTGGCGAATTTCAATTACTAGGTGGGTAGCTGTAATTTACATCTGGATTTCTGGATTCACAGGAATGAAATTTCGTTGAAAGAGTTTAAAACACAAACAAAGATGGAAACTAAGTTAATTAAAGTGAAATTCCACGAAAGATTCGATTTGAATGTAACCCAATTTTGAACCTTCGTGGTAGAGGATTTAATTAAATGCTACAGGCACGTCCGCTAAATTCTGAAATAAATCGCATCATTCATAGAAACCAACACCGTGTTTCATTTTCAACGAATTTATAAATTCGCCAGGTGTAAAAATTTGGTAAATGCATTTTATATGTAGATTAAATCGTTGTTGTTTATTTTTTAGCTGAAAAATTTATTACCAGTAGAAAATTCACTGAAATTTTGCACGCAATATTCGAAAAATGAAAAATAAATATCCCTTTTTATTATTATATATAATCGTTGGTACGTTTGTCTGTGATCGAGTAACTTCTGAACGACTTGACCGATTGAGATCATATTCCCACAATATATTTGTTTTTTTAAGATGATGATTCATAGCTATGCTAATGTTATACCGTTAGTACAAAAATTCGCCACTAGAGGCGTAGATGTATTTTTTCATTGGAGTGGTAAGATGGGTATCGTTGAAAAGATAATGAAGGGAGGAGTAATATTTATTCTTGGATTATAGTTCTAATATATACCACGCAGACGCAAGAATCGTTTGAAAGTGAATTTTCAAAAATTGTTTTTCCAATAACTTTTTTAAATGTTGCTGGATTTAATTGTAAATTGGTATGATAATAGGTGTTAAGTGTACAAATAAGATTGTATAAAAAAATTTTGAATATTTTCAAAAAAAAATAATCCATTAGAAATGACAGGGCATGCATCCTAAATTGTTCCATTTATAGTTGTTGTTGTTCACCTCCGGTTGAACTTCTCACTTTTCTCACCATGTCTTTCAGATTCCTCTCCAATACTTCGGTGTATTTGGTGCACTCAGAACTTAAATATTACTATTTATGGTTTTCCTTTTCATTTAAACGCAAAAAGGAAGGTACAACCAACCTAGAGAACCTGGAGAACCTGGACCTTTCTTACGAGGTGGATACGTTACCACGTCTAAAAAATCGCATAAAAGTAAGAAAATAAAGAAACAGTGCAAAAAAAGACCGCGTAAAAGCAAGTAAGTCGCATAAAAAAGACCGCGTAAAAAGAGATCAGGGTTCTATGGTTGAAGCTTCCGAAGTCAGTACTTATACAAGCAAATAGTATTCCTCCGATCGCACGATAGCACTGCTAAACAAACAGATCAACACAGTGCAGAGTAATTCGAAAACAAATTTTATACATAATTAGCCCTAGAATTGCCAGAATTCCACATGAATGTTGCTGCTATAAATTATAAAATAATCAGAGATCATTAAAACCAAGGAAAAAACTATCAAATTTGAACAATTAACAAATTATATGATTCTTCCCCTTGCTTAGTCATCTCAACAATGCACACAGTTGCGTTATGAGCGCACCCTCGCTAATGAACTCCATAAAACTTCCTTATCTCGCTGAATAAATGAAAAGGGTAGTAAAATAAATTGTAAAATTTTAATTGCTGACTGACGCGAATTCCCCGCACATAGCGATACTTAATTTACGCCAACCATTACAAATATTTTATCTGTTTAATGACACCTTGCAACAGCAGAAAATGTTAATTTCTTCAATTAATTTGCATTTACGATGCACTTGCTGTACTTTAAACATCCTTTAAGGATTGATGCTCGAGGAACCCTTTGGCGGAGTGCTTGGGATTCCTGCGACCCAGTGTCCTACAATACTTCCCTAATGAGTATCTATCACTTCCGCGCATCATCACACAATTATTTCCCCCAGTCATTGTTCTGCCTCCGTAATAAAATAAAAACCTCAAGAACTTTTAATTTGGAATTATATCTGCATTTTTATGACCGGTGTAATAAAGGCGAAGAAGCTGCCGCAGTCGCCATTCCTCCACTGAACCGGAATTAATTATGGCATGATTTAACCCTTTCAGGTCTACTGAAATCGAAGAAAACGCAGTCGACCCCATTAGAGACGGGAAGACCAACAACCGCAGCAGATGCGCTTAATATCCATCCAGTTAGGGGCAAAAATGGCGGACGTAAGAATGCGCTTGGTGCAGTATGAACAAAGGACTTCCCTGCGTCCAATACGTGCAAGAAGGGAGTAATTGTTTTCTAGAGGGTCGTCTTAGTCTCAAGATGTTTGACAAGAGAGGGCAGATTCAATTACACGTATGTGTCTGCCCCGTTTTAATAAGTTCATGGACTTGGGGATCGACTTGCATACAAATTGCATTGAACGATTGCACCGTGCAATCGGACTCATAATTGGAGAGGCTTCGGGTACGACAAAAGGAACGGGAGGGTTTCGCCAATTTTATTAACGCCCCACTCATCTACATAGAGCTGCTCATTTTCTTCTTGGCATTGGGCTGGGTTTTGTTTTCAATTCAACAGAAAAACCGAGTTTTTGAAATATCACTTGTGGTGAACCCAGACCAAGACTCCAGCGTAATTTGCATAAAGAGTTTATGCTAATTTAATTAAGGAGAGTGTGTTGATTCGGGTGCCGTGAATTCCTTTGTTAAGCGTGCGTGTTGCTCTGTTATGTACGCAAAGATCAAAGGACTACATCTTTTGTCCTTGCTGGAGCCACTGTCTCCATTCAGCTGCTCTACAAGAAGAACAGCTCACCTTCCAGTTAATCCTCTCTAGCTCTTCGCAAAAAGTATAGTTCTATTTCAAGGGTCTATCAAGGCACTCATTTACTTCTTTGATAATTTTTAATGCACTAAAAGTCATTTGCATATAATTTCGCTACAATTTCAAGCAGTCCTTCCTTCCTGGACGGGTTTTTCCTTGCAAGAACTTTTCTCTGTAAGCGTACAGTGAGGCTCATTTAGGGCGCATTGAAACTAATGACGCACTCATTCATCCAGGATGAACGAAGACGATTATGGCTTCCAGAATTGTTATTACTCTTGTAATTCATTTAAAGTGGAGAAGGAAATTATGTAGAAAAGAATCCCCTCGTTTATTCATGAAAATTCAGGAGAAAAAATAATTTTGATTAAAAGTAGGTTAGTCGAAATAAAGTTTATCAGAGGGAGAAAATTTTTGCAGATGTACAAAAGAACGTTGTAAAATTAAGTTTTGTGCACAATTAAGGGAAAATTAGAAAAAAACGATGAGATACAGTCCAACCACAGAAGAATAATTTGAATTCCTAATTAATCTCACTTTCACATTTCACTTTCTAATGGATTCTATAATTATTGAAAAATTTTACAAAAGTTATAGTCTTTTCCTTCAAAAAAAAACTGTCCCATACGAAATTCATCAAGTTTTTAGCCATGCAGATAGTAATGAAGTGTTCGAACCAAGAAAAATTCCAATTTTCAATTTTAATTTCATTTTATACCTGACTTATGTACACAAGATTCATATTGCTTAAATCCACTGACAGAAGAAGGACATTGTTTATGAGGAGCATATATATATATATATGGTTTTTGGATATTTTTTCGTTTTAAACTTGAGGACTTTTTTTCAACAATGCGTTGTATCTTGCTAAGAATATAAAAACGAAAAGAAAAATAATTATACTGGTAAATATGGCTATCCCCCAAGGTCATTATAAAAACACTCTATTTCGGATTTGGATCATGTGAAATGAAAAAAATGAAAGATTTATTTAATATGTAAAATTATTTAGTCCTTGAACGAACGGTTTTTGGAAATATCGATTTTGGACAAAATGGCGGATGTTTAAATTTAAAGTTTCGATTTTCGACAAAAAAATTGATGGTGATCCATTGGGACTTATTTTTCATATTAGCTGATTATAGCAGTCATTATTGTTTTGGTTGAAACCGCTAACACAACGTTCCACCAATTCCTCTTTATCTATAATGTACGAAGACCTCAGAGATTGGTTTAATAGCATTTAGAACATCTTCAGATAGAGCTTCATAATGGTGTTGAAAAGACGAAAGTTCGCTGTCTGCATAAGCGCGATGCCTAACGCACCAGGACTTAGCTACTCTGGGACATTTGTCGTGTTTGCAACTATAATAAAAGTATTAGGCCCATATCACATCTCTCATTTTTTTTACAGAGTCACAATTTCACCGAATCGCTAAACCATCAATCATCTTGGCAGTAAGTCTATTTTTTCCTGCGAGCACTAGGGTTTTCTTTTTTAATTCACGTAATCGACTATGAACTATATAAAACGCACCGAGACCGCTTGCTCTAAAACCGCTTATAACACAAGAAAAAGGTTTCGGCCACATTTCTAATGAATGAAATTCTATTTTACACATTTGAAAGAGGAATTTAAGACCAAAAGTAAATTTTTCTGTTTTTGGAAAGTGCAACTTAAAACTTAAAACCTGACAATATTCTCCTCATGTTATAATTACAGAAAACGTCAAAAACCAAAAATTCTTTTTTTTAACTTTCTGACTAAGCATAACTCCTTAAAGAGTTTAAATTCATTATGGGGAATAAATGAAGAAGAACAGAAGCAGCAAGGGTTGCAACGTGGAAAACCAATGCTATTCAAAACACCTGGGAGATATTTGCACTTGCCGTATTTGTATTTATGCTACTATTTATTTGTTATGTAACGTATTTTATCTAATCGTTCATTGAAAAGTTCCTCACCTCTCAGTCAACTCACGACGAAGTAAATCATAAGCAGTGACAGGTGGACATATCAAAGCAGATACAGGTACGGTGACCGCAACTTTGTTGCTTTGAAAGACTGGCCGAACAAAAAAGAAAAGGCCAGCGTAGCTAATAAATTCGCGCCAACATGTCAATTCGTCTCTCAACCTGGACAGTTCCAATAAGCATTCCTGGGCTTTGTACCGTGCGACACAAGTTACACGAATAGTAGAAAAGTGTGGTGAAGCGTAAGAAGACAGCCGTAAAAGCAATTATGTCTCTGTAATGCTCCCCCAATAACGGCCAGCCAGAATTAATAATTTTCAGTTCTTATATTATCTAAAAATATCTGCGAATAAATTTCCCTTTCCTACCAACGGCAACGCATTTACTATTCTTAAAGAAAACGCCTTTTTCCAACCAACGAACTCCGAAATTTCGCGGAACGTTTTCTGTATTCAGGCTAATTGGGGGAAAGGAAGGATGCCAATTTGTCTTCTTGAAATTTAATTAGAGATCAGACCAGTAATTTGTTTGATTATTCGGTCATGAATTAATTCGCAATAGCTGAAGTCGCTTTTAGGAGTTAACTCAGTTGGAAAATTCAGTTTTGTTCATTTTCTGGGGCACAAGAAGGTAATTTGACAGTTGAGTTTATTTACTTCCGCAGTTTGATGAAAATCAATTGCTATAAATGTGTTTGTCGGTCACGAATTTGTTTACGCTCCCTGGAATCAAAATGATGAAGGGATGCTGCTTCCTTACGAAATTTCTGAGAACCCGTTCGCACACTAAAATCTGCGACCATAAATTTCCTCATGCCACATTTTTTCTTAGCCTTTTCTGTTTCTGAGGTTCCTTGCAACTGAATATGCCGCGGATTGATGCTACGTGACTGCACCGCCTCCCTTATGCATCTTTCCTGCGCTACGTCTTCTACATCTTCTACTTAGCAGTTTTTAATGCTGCTAAACAAATAAATCGAAGTAATTGGCTAATAATTCTTGCGTGTGATGAAGCCTTATTGAAATTTCGACTTTGATAATTGGGGAGACCATAAGGAATGTTCTTGTGGGCTATACTGCCGCCCAGGAGTAAAAAGCGAACCGACTGCACTTCTTTCCTGCTGGCATGAACTGAAATCCTGCATAAAATTCTATAAGAAGACCATAAAGGGGAATAATAGGAGGTAATGCTGCCAGCATGGCATATAAAATCCTTTTCTATACGACACAATGTTAAGGTATCTGTTAACCTCGTTGAAACCTTCACGCCCTCTGGCTACTACTTCAGTGAACTTTTAGTCCAGAGGACAGGAATATTATCCGGGGCAGTCGGAAAGACTTTCGTTGGCTTCCCATAAATTTTACGTCAACGTTATGGACTCGTATAGTGCTGGGAGACGAGAGTTTGGATGCTTATGTGATAGCGCCCCGTTCAAGAGGTTTATTGGAATTCAAATTTTACTCATATTTTAATCCTCTTAGGAAGTAGTTAAAATTTAACCTGAAGAGGATTTTCATAGTGCCCTCATCGACTTTAGAAGAAGATGCAATTGGACTCTCGATAAGGAGATTTTAGGAAGAATGAATCTATCGTCTTCGTTATGAAGGCAATTTTATCTTGAGATTATTCATTAATCTTCTTTTGCTGGGGAAAATTTAATGGAGAATGTGAATATAGAACTTTTAATTAAATTCACTCGTTCACTATAGGGATATAGAAGTTTAGAGGGTGCATAAAAGGAGGCTTAAATCAACTAACGGTTACGTACATTGCAGAAATGGAACATTAATTAAGCTAGCACAGGACATCCAGAAAATGTACATGGATACTTCATTTTGAAATAGCTCTGAAATAAATAGAGAAGATCTGCAAGTTCACGCGAAACTCCATAGCTTTCTTTCCAGTGCTAGCAATGAATAGTGAGGAAATGAAAGGAGATTTTTATGAATTTTATGACCATCAGCAAATAAGGTTAAAAAATCCTGAACACAATAACCAAAGTGGTGGTTTACTTACCCATAACAAAAACAGCATCCTTCCATCCGTAAACCAAGACTTTAGTCTGGTTTTAGGCAATTTGGAAATTCATCGAATGCCGTGAATCAAGGGATTCAGACGAAAGCAAATATCCCTCAACCATGCTAAATTGCTGCAATATCTGAGAATCACGTACGAAATGACGGGCACAGGCATAGGCATGGGCAAACAACCGAATAGCCTTCAATGCAACTAATGAAACTAATCAGCTTACCACCATCAAATCATTAAACACCAGGCACTCGCTGTTTACATTTTACTTCCTCATATTCAATCAAATTGCTCTTGATTTACAAGCATATGATATTTTAGCATATTCTCCTGGAAATGAGCAGAACTGCCGCGAATTCATTACAAAAATCCCTTCATCGGCTCCGGCACG
>QYTT01078858.1:16967-29753 GCA_006980735.1 Dasypogon diadema | reverse complement strand
GTTTGTTATATCTCACAATTATTTGTAAAAATTTTTTCGATGCCCCCATTAATTACAACTAAAATTTCTTGGTGCTACCATTGGAAAGCGAGGCGACATAAAAACTCGGGGAACTGACAATGTAAACAATTCGAGAAGGGTGAATTTAAACTTAATTTTACAGGTAATTTATTCAGTTTCAACAGACATTTTGCCATTATTTCTTTTAAAAACACCAAGAACCCTTTTTAAACCACTTTAACTTCCCTGAAAAATGCCTTTTCGGCTGAATATCGCCGATTGTTTTTACAACACAACACAGCGCACTTTATGGTAAAATTTCCACGTTTTTCGACCTTTACTAAAAATTATCTTTTGCAGAAAGCAAGCTGCCACTATATTTTATCTTCTTCGTGTGGAATTAGGAGCACAATTTTTCTGCTGCAATGCGGGTTCTAGGCCAACCTGTACTACGATTGTAGAAGACTTGAAATTTATCTCCCCATTCTACAGTAAAGTCGTTTGACGTCCAAGATATCCTTTTAAATTATGAGTTTTAAATTGATAGTACCCGTCCCTCTATTGCGAAGATTGATTTGTTTCAATCGCACCGATCCTTTGATTGATTAACGTCAGCTATCTTGCCTCCGACAGCTCTCCCCTCCTTCTCTGCAGCAGACTGCATGCAGCCATATTTAAATTGACCAAACTAGAGGATGGTGTTCCTGAAGAGCCACGCAATCGATCACAACCCCACTAGATTAGATCTTTTTGGGAGGTTGGTTATGGCACTTATAAAGGTGACTACGCACCCATCCCTGAAGGCCTCGTAACAGGTTGACTCGCCCCTGCGTAGTTTTTGCTTGATCTAAATCTGACGGTGTCCGACCTGAAGTGAAATTAAATCTCGGGCTCAAGCTCGGGTAAGCAGCTGCTCCCGACCACAATAGAAATAAGGAAGGAGTTATTGTCTTAACTTGTGCAAATGCTGCTGGTACCCATCGATTACGCCCGGATGGATTGACTCATTTTGATCAACTGGCTCGAAAAATATTTCATTTTAAATATAAATTTTCATAAATCAAAAAATTTAAAAGAGTCCTTCTGTTACTAGACAAAGCTCCATGACATGGAGGAAATCTTCAACAAAACTATTTTAGTTTTCTGTTTTGTACATAATACTAAATGTTACATCATTATTACAGCCAATGGATCAAGCAGTTGTCAAAAAAAGGAGGAAAGAGAAAAGGTTCTCGGGCTAACCTTTTATGATCAACGAAGTGGAGCTCTTCCTTCTTTATCCTAGTTTAATTTGGAGCTCTATGTGAGATACGGAATACTTCGGATTAGAGGCAACTCCGTGGGATATACGGCGGGAAATACGTGCTTTCGTTTAATTTGTTTAGGTTAGGTGAGGTAACTTTTGCGTTTCCTTTAATTAGAAAACACAAAAGTTTCCTCACCTAACCTAAACGAATTGGATACGGTGAGTATCTCCTTAATAATATTATTAGATAAATATTGCTTCTTTCTCTATTTTTTCTTTTCTATGTATAATTGTCTTGAGGCTTGAACGGTATCTTCTCTGTGAGCTAACCATCAAAATCATAAGGGTAAGAAAACAGTCTCATTTAGAACTTTTCTTATTTCTAGATTCTGATAAATTGAACGTAAATGGGAAATTGGTCCTCATTTTCAAGAACCGTGAATGGTAAGTATTCCTTGATTTTATGGGTGGCCCAAAACGCTGAACACTTTAAACAACACAAACTTTCAGAATGCACGGAACAAATTATGACCAAATCCGAATGAGGATTCCATAGATAACATAGGTAATAAGACCAATGCCGAATTGGTTGAGCATCTTAACACACTGCTCGGGATTTTGAATGCTGCTCAGTGGTGACCTTCAGTAGTCTGGCTGTGAACTACCAAATGTTGAAGAAATCTTGTCTTCTGTTTTAAACTACCCATCCCCCCATAATAATAAATGATAACGATTCAAAAAACGAACTTGAAGAAAATACGGGACCTGCAGGATTCCTCAATAGTCACGATTTTTATACACTGTTTATATCAAACAAGTTTCGATAGTCAATCACAGATATCATACAATCAATGAAGAAATGGACGAGCTTTAAAACTTTGCGAGAGATGAGCTTAAAGAGATCATAACCAGTCAAATAAAAATCCATAGCCACTTTGAAAATCAGGAATTATATCAAAAGTCGACGTGGTATATTTATAAACCATGGAAATATTCAAAAAGAATTTGTAATATTTAAAAAATTGTATTGTCATTTTGTTTATGTACATAAATAATTTATGAAACCATTTTCTGAGAAAAAGGTAATAAAAAGAAAGAAATAATTTAAGTCACATTACAATTAAATTAAGTTTTAAAACGTCTGTAGAAAGTTAAATAGATACAAAATTATTAAATAGAGAGAAAATCTAGTTCCAATACAAATCAGAGATGGTATGTATTTTAAAAACAGCCGTATTGAAATGGTTTGTTTCCCATTTCAAATAATTCAGACTGCTGAAAACATAGGTTTATCACAGTAATTTAAAGTAAAACCTAATTAAAGTACCTATCTTTATATTTAAGTAGATTCTATCAGATCTTTAATAGTCTCATGCAAACGGAAAATATTGTTCTTTTTCATGATAATACTAGTAACAAACTTTCGATTGTCTTGTTTGAGGAAGGGAATATCCGAATGCACGAAAAACTATCATTATATATATAAATTATTGGGCTAATTACATTGTTTCCTAAGAATAATAAAATTATCTTAAATTAAGAGGAACATTATAGCTTACATTTTTAATCTACACAAATTTTTTAGTCTTGTATTTCTTTTATTTTGATGAAGTACTAAAGTCCTAAAGGTGCTAAGAGTTAGTGCTAGGAATAGGATAAATTTGAATTAGATATTCGCTTCTATAACTATCTTCTAAATTTGTTTTCACTGGCAATGTAAAAATATTTTAAGGTGTGGCAATCCGTTTATAAGTGAAGATAAATAAAATAAATAGAAATATAGGAATGTATCTAGATAGCTGCCTAAGTTCAAGACTGTAATGGAAGATTTCAATGAAATAAATAAATATAGATGAAAAAGGATGTATGACTTTAGATTCATTGTCTTATTAATCTAGCATTTCGCCTTCTCTTCCGACGTCGGCATGGATCTCGTCCACTTTTTGACCCACTTTCATTACTATAACTACTTATATTACTCGTACTGCTATTATTGTCACTACCATTTTCTAGACAGGTTCTTCTATGCTGTTTCAACCATCTATTAAGGACTCGTGCTGTTCCAGTTAAAAATTGCATATACCGAGCCTTTACAAATTTCAGGTCGATTTGATCAAGTTCAATTTCATCTGATCCTCGGTAATTTTTCGTTCTTAATGTCAGTCTATTTCTCATTTCATCTCTGGAGATGGTTTGAAGAGGTCGTTTACTAGTAGCATTTATTGCTGTTTCTATTTCACACAGTAAATTTTTTGCACTCCTTAAAAGTAGATGAAGTTCATTGGATACTAGGCGATTTTTATGACCAAACTTTTGATCGATTTGTTCTTGTTTACGTCTCAGGTATGCAAAGGATGCAACATATACTTGTACATTTCTATGCCACCGTGTGAGATTAATCTGGAAAAAATTAAAAAAAAAGAACATGGTTAGAAAGGTAAAGACAATGTATTGAAAAAAGTAAAATGGTTTCGTTTTTTCCTCTTAGGCCTAAAGCAGTAGGATATAAATATTGTTTGTTGTGTAAGGAGCAACGGCGTTACACACACCTAATTATAGCTGAAGATTCACATAAAGGACCTTAATCTGCATATTAAAAAGTGACCATTTTACTGTCCTTTTAAGTGCCTTTGTAGACTGATAAAAGGAGGTTACATACTTTGAGTTGATGTGCCCGTGAAGAGGACGTATATTTCTTTACAATAATGTAAATAAGTGTAATGGAAGGTTAATAATCAAAAAGGAAGTTTAGGATTTGCATGTGTAATGAAAATACTTTACTGCTTTTCCAAAACAAAAGTAAAGAATGTAACACAGTACTAGGAAAAATAATTTTTTCATTTTCATTTCTAGATACTTACATTTGCATGTGGCTTCATTTGCGCCAAAAATTTGTACGTTTGATTAAGTTTTGACCATTCGTTAATATCACTAATGTTAATAGCTCCAGTCATTTTTACGTCCAACGTTTGTATATTATTCCGAACACTTTTTCGTAAAATTTTAAACGCCTGTAAATTACCAAAAAAAAAATAATGCTATAATTTTATTGCATAATCTTTCAATAGATTCAATAACTTACAGCTCTTCTATATTCTTGTTGTTTGCCAATTCGTTTCATTGGATTTGTATCTTCTGGAACATATCGTCCACCACAGGGATTTTCCCAGTCTAGTGTGTGATTATTTAAACTGCGGGTGTGTTTCCTTCTAGTACGTTGCACTGCCATTGCAGAAACACTGATTTGCATGGATTGTATAATTATAAATACAACCAGCAATGTAGACCACACCCGAACGGTGGTTCGAGTTCGCAATTTTGTAAGCACGGCCGTTTTGTTAATTCTTTTGGTTGCGAAAAAATTGCAACCACCTGAAATTGAAAATTGAAATTTTTTGGTTATTACAAAGCCGATTTCCACTAATACAAACTAAATTATTTATTTATTTTTATTTTTTCTTATATTCATTTCAATTTTGAAACAAAGTTTGGAAACTTTAAAAGATTTACACAATTCCTACTTATATTGTGTTAACAAGACAGTAAGGCGACACGATACCCACCCGCACACTGACTAATGTGATTTCCCTTTCGATTAGTCAATCACGTGCCCATTTTTAAATTTAACCACAATTTTTCCCATTTAGATATCTGTACGATATTTTTTCTCCATCCGGCATAGGTTTTGCCAAAGAAACTCGTGACGGAAAATTATTTATAATCGGAAATTTTTGACACTACGGAATTTGCATCATTAGTAAGAGAATTTTATATTTTTAAACTGACAACGAAAATATTTTGGCGCCATAGTATTTCAGATCTAAACACAAAAAAAATCATGAACCCTACTTCAATGGGAGAGAGACTGTTACTCTTGTTGAAACTCTATATCAGAAGTGTATACCCAATAATCTCAAAAGCTCTACAAACATCGCAAATAAAATTAGAAAAATCCCCGTCGTAAACCAAAATGCTAGTCCTGATTACAAGTTTTACACGTCCGATATAAAAAGCCTTTTATGATCAAGTAATTGAACAATAATTATAATTATTAGATACAATTATCTGGTGATAATGCTATCCAGATTCTGTCAAGAAAAATAAAACCTCTTTAACAGATATTTGTTCTCTGAAGGGGTTTTCCAAATTGTTGGCATAGTAAAGTAATGGCATGGGAGTAATAACGCAAGTCATCTATTTCCCATGGCTCAGGCAGACTTTTGTGGATATACTCGTCTCGCATATATAGGCACAGAAATAGACTGACTGTGGCTAGACTGAAAGCATTTCCGCAAAAGCTTCGGAGTACTTTCCTCTAACTAATTTGTGTTAGAGATCCATCGTTTGCTAGAGATGTTCTTACTCACAGCGACGTGACTCATGGATAATGTGATTTGGTTTTATTTGGTTTAGGGTTGCGCTCTTTTTTTAAATGTTTGACTGTTTGAAAACTTGATGAAGTGTGAAATATGGTATTAAGTAAATTGTGATGAAAATTAATGGGAATTTTGACTATTTGTTGTACTTATATCAAATTGATAATCAGATACTTTTCAGGGGGTTATATGCCCGATATGAGGGCACATTTATTTCTTATATCTTGATTGGACCTTTCAAGGAGATGAGGATAAAAGAGTTTTCGATTGAAAGCACTGTTTTCAAGTTCTGTCCTTTCTTGCAAAAAGGACAATCTGACGAGCTTCCTCGAGAACCTTCAAGCGTTCTGTGAAATATTTGGCAAACAAAGCTATTAACAGACTCCTAGGGAAGGAATATAGTTTGAATATAGTTTGTCTAGTTGGTGAATATGTTAACAATGTTTTCTAGACAGAACTAAATAGAACAGTTTAAAACATTTTTTAAATACAGTCAAACCTTTTTTATCCGGAATTTCATTATCCGGAAACTTCTAAAATCCAGAAAAAATTCTCACTCCCCCTAGAGTTCGTGTTCATAATTTCGTAAAAAAATATGGAATGAAATTTGAGTTGTTCCTGGAAGATTTTTCTGTTATCCGAAAAAATCATTTAACCGAAATGCGTTAGGTTCCGACTATTCCGGATAAAAGAGGCTCGACTGTGTCTTAGGATTATACAAATTGTGATGAAGATAATTCAAAACTTTTATCCTTTATTTTCTGATGCAAAACGCGTCTGTTACACTAAATACGTACACATAAATTTTTATCTTGATTTTTATCTGTTGCATCTACATGAACCTTAGTAATTCGATTGCACTTTACTCTGTTCTTTCCTAATTCAAGTTCAAATCTGATACAAATACTTATTAGCATTTAGCACACTTGTTTTCTTTAAACTTACAAACTTTCGATTTTTATAAAATTCTATTAAAAAATCATTATAAAACTGTACGAAATTTCCACGTTTGCACTCAATCACTTTCTTACCGTACTCAAAGAAAATAACAAATACTGCTCGGGTTTACCTAAGTAGACTAAAGTTTTAACAAAAAAATTAAGATAAGATATTTTTGTTATCATTCCCACCTGATTCATTCACATACCGTGTTTAAGTACCTTTGCAAATCTAACTTAAGGCAAATAATTGAAAACGATTTCGCGTGAGGCTACCAGAAAATATATAAATAAAAAACAAAAATAAATGTTTAAATATACGATTATCACAAGTAGGAGAAATTGCGGAAATATTCAAAGTATTCTTTACTAAATGTTTTAAATCAGAAATGTACGTTTTAGTCGTACCTTGTAGCACATTGCCTAATTTAGATAAGATATGGTAATAGTTGAAATTTAAAAATATTTCGATGATAAAATAAAATATTTTGATGTGGCAAAATTGATGAAGAAATTAGCAGTTTTGTATGTTTTTGCAAAAGTAAATATATGACAGTCCTCTCAGTGAAAATTCACAACTTAGGAGATATCTCTTGAAAATAATGGAACTATCAAAATTTAAAATTTCAAAAATTTGAATTAGGTACTAAAGATTTGAACACATAAGAAAATTTTTTCTAAACACTATATTTGGATGAGGATTCCCAATACTTCCTCATTTATTTGACAATCTTGCAGCTGATATGAACATTTATAAATTTTTACTTTTAGCAATCTAAAAATATCCATTATTTCAAATATTTGGAACTTGACCCTTTTACCAAAAGTAAAAAGCTGTAAAGATAGTGAAGAGTTTTTGTTTTATATAGATAGCGATTGAAAATTATCAAAACTTTTGTTTATATTTTCAGGCTTAAGATGAATACAAGATTAGAATTTTTCGTTCACAAATTTTATCGATTTTCTAAAGATATTTTATCAGTAAAGATATATGAAATGATTTCTAACACGAATTTTGTACTGAAGTCTGAAAGCCAGAGTTTTTGGATATAAAAAGATAAAAAGAATTTAGAATTTGAATGTTGGATTGATGAAAAGTATATGAATAAAAATATAAAGAGTTTTTATTCCGTTTTATTCGTGGAAAATGATATGAGATGCATATTACATTTTGCTACATTAAGAAAAAAAATCTTTTTTTTATCCAGCTCTAATTATTCGCACAATGGGTCCAATATAACATATATGGCGGAAAATAGCTCTTGCTCTATACAGGTCCTACTATATACTGTAAAGTTTGAATAGTTTTAATAATTTTTTAAGCAGAATTTTCAGTATTCATCATCATGCGTTTCGTTTGGATCGAAGGAGTAAAACAAATGTCTTGCAATTGCATGAATCTACTAACTAACTTTAAAAAATATTAGTAAAGTTTTTTGAGTATTTTATAAATTTATCAACATCAAGTGTATGACTTTTTTGTATGTGAATATAATTATCAAATGAAATTTAAGCCAAAATACTAAAGACTCTGAGGAATAAAGTCATACACTTCCATCACTAAAATCTAGATTTACTTAATAACAAAATATACAAAGATAAATACACACACCGCATAATAAGATAAAACTTTCTAAGGTAAAAACATGAAAGTTCCCTGACAGTGTGAAAATTGTATCGAACTTGCTGCCGTCAATCAGAATAAACAAATTTCTCCGAATATCCTTTTTGTTAGTGTTCGCAATCCGTTAAAAATTCACTTAGTGACACAAGTTTTACTATTCCTTACGACTTTATGTCACTAATTCACTAATTCACTTGCGTTTTCCACTCTCGACACTATTGCACAATTTCATATAATCGCGAGCAAAATTTTTTATGTGACGTGAGATACTTTCGGAATTAAGCTCTAATTACTATCACTAACTGTTATCAGGTGTTAGATAAAAAAAACAAAAATCACAAGTCAAATTACTCTAGTGGCTGATACTTCCGATTATTTCATGTCTTAACGATACAACGTCTTTCAGTCGACTACCAATTTTATCCAGTTCAGACTTTCTTAAGACAATCTGATTCAGAGGCTGACAGACCACGTACTGAAATGTGTTAGTACCTGCAGGTCGCAGTTATGTATAAAAACACCCAATTAAATTTTGAATTGACTTGTGTGTGTGTAAAATAGGTATATAATCGAGTCATTCAGAAATTTTGTGAAAAAAAGATTTTCTCCTTTGAATATTCCATGCCCATACAGCATGTTTTCATATGTAGCATGCACCAGTGACCGCATCACCAACTCTGTGCCCCAGAGAGTTGGTACAGCATTAGCAGCATCCCATGCACCCATGCTTTCCCGTCCCGATCCGACTGTGCCTGAAGCTGGAGACGACTACCTATAACTGTGTAAGTACATATATAGGTAGTTGGTACCAAGTTTTCTGACAAATCACACGGCTGATTTATGTAGAGAGAACAATACCCCCTTTACTAATGCTGTGAGTGCTATGACTAACAGGTTTGAAACTTCCAAATAGGTACCACAACTGTATGAGTAAGATCTATTACTATTGGGTAGGCTCACTTATATGCTGTGAGGTTCCCTAAGGCTGAATCATTCTAGCGCCGACACTTGAATGAAGGAAGCCCCCTGGGCATATGACCACTTCTTTGGCCCTTATGTCGTTCAGGTCTCGTGCACCAGATTCATTCAGAAATTCTCATCGTCTGGCCTCCCTCATCCCACAATATATTTATTTATTGGCGCGAAAGTACAAAGTCTAGACTAGGCTGATAAATTAAAGCTCTCTGCTTACACACTCGGAACAGCTGGTTGACCCACCGACCGGCGAGCTTTTATTATGATGTCACTAAATTTCCGATTTTTGTGCCAAGATTGACTGTCACTGACAAGTGACATAATTCCAGCGATAAGAAAATCTCTCTTAGGCCAGGGAGTTTTTGCGGCTGCTTGATAGGTTGTTGTTGTTTACGACGTGGTTTTTAACAAGCCGGTGTGCCACTGCTTATAAACATTCGTAGATCTTATCGGAAACGTAAAGCATAGACAATAATTAAGTGAAATTGAGTAATAATAGTCTATTGACCTAAAAAGCTGAAAAGCTGAAAAGCACTCGGATCTGATGGAGGCACTGATACTTTGCTAGTGGGAGGCAATCAAATTTTATTTGTTTTTAACGAATTGCTTTAAATTATTTACTAATTGGATGTGCTGTATACATCTTATCAAACATTTGTTTACATGAATACTCATGTAATTCGTGAGAAAATAAGTAGTTGTTTTCTTATAGAAGTCACTACAGATTGATATGATAAATTTCGTTAGGCTTTCTCTTGGAAATATGGGTGTAATTTGCTGTTTATCAAGCAAAAACTTGAATTGTATCCGATGAAATGGTTTAATGAAAACAATCCTTTGAAATTCACATTTACTTGGTTGTAAGGATCTAATTCAGAGAAGTTTTTGGTCATTAAACACCCTTTAGCACACCAACAGATATCTACTTCCCTTATAGAGAACACCTGTTTTGAAGTTTGTTCAAAATAATTGGCTGGTCAAGCAGGGCACTCCAAAATGTTGGTGAAAGTGGGTAGGAATTTTAATTTTTCTTCGATTAACATTAAGGTCAACTAATTTCGGTAAACTCAGACTAAAACAGATTAAGTAATAAGTAAAAAAATTGCATGTTTTGTAATGCAATTATTGTATTTTCGGACACTAAACAAAGCTGTGAGTATTGACAGTTTGTTTATCAATCACAAGACTTTAAATTTTGTTGCCTTTACATGTTATCATGTTAGAATTGAATAGTGTAGTTCTACGGTCCAGTGTATTTTTGATCTAATATATTTTTCAAAAGAAACGTTAAAAAATTCCACGAAAAAATGTTTCAATTACCAACAGTATTCATTTTTTTCTTGAACTAGTTACAGTTTTGCCACGGAATAGAATCTATAGTTTTTCACTGACTTTCTGATCACAATATTTTAGTATCAGCTACATATTTTCAAGAATACTATTCGAATTTCATCCGACCTTTACGTTACTTAAACGGATTTTATTCTACAAAAATTAGACCATTTTGGAAAATAAGAACAATAGGAAAATACACATCACAACTTGCACAAAATCTCCACTAATTTAATGCACTTACATTTATAGATTTCTCGTAGAATTTCCATTTCTAAGCTTTCTACACGCGTCGATCACAAGCTCGGATTTATCAATAAATCAATCGATTTGAACTCTTTAAGAAACTGTAAAGTACTGAAGATTCGCAAAGACCGTACGAGTTTTATAAGGTATTGATAAGACGTGGTTTTTATCATTCTAGGAACTACATGGTAAGTGACGTCAAAGGTTCCCTGGCTGCGGCCTTTAAATGTCCATAAATTCGAATCAATCAGACAAGATACAAAAGATATACTTCCAAGGGGGAGCACGACTAATATTTACACAAGTCGGGAGTAATTTTAAAATATTCCAATTGATAACGCACTTCATATTTTGGGCTATTTTTAGTGACATCCATTTTTGGCTATATGTGAATTGCAGGTAGGAAAAATATACGCACGTAAATGCGATTGTAAATTTGTGGGGAGTGTTCTTAGGGAGAATTTAGATTTTAGGAATTTTGTTAGTCATTAACATATGGTATTGGATGAATCTAGATTTTAACAGGTGAAACACCTAACTATCAGGATAGAACAACTATTTATTGATACTTATGAGTCCAACTATTGATATGCCTGCCATTACTTACATCTTCTTACTAGGATAATTATGTGGGAAGATTTGAAACTGCATCAAACTTCAGGAGCGTAGAAGAACCATAGTGGACAACCCAAAAATTACTATTACTTAAGATAAAAAGAAGAAGACTGCATTCGTTGATACAACAGTAAAGTTTTGATGTATGTTGGTTAGTTGTGGGTGAAAAGGACTAAAGAAATGATGTAAGGGTTATGCTCGTTCGATTAAACTCGTTCTTCTTGAACGCCTTTTAGAATTACACCGGTTCGGCTTCCGAGCAACAGGTGATGATTTAAGACTAAATTCGTGTAATCAAACGATCCAAGTATGTTACAGTACCTCGAAGCCAACTAAATAGCAATTGTCATCGCCTAACAATAGCCTTATACTTCGGTGTGATTGAGAGGAAGAAGGAAGATGCGCAGGAAGTATCAGCGTACTGTATAACTGTCGATACCGCCAGTGTCTACGTCGTCCTACTAGTTCATGAGGTTCAATCAAAACAAGAAAACAAGGAAATTACTTTTTATTATAAGTACCAGTATTGGAATGGAGTATATGGTAAGAAAGCTCTGCTACGATCAATGGTGATTTCCTAACATCAAAACGTGGCTCTTATGGCCGATTATGAGGAACCAATTAAAAGATTTCAAGAGGGTGATGCACCTATAATTGCGGATCAGTATTGCCCCTCAAAGGACTCTTCAGGGAAAATATGTCTCTACAATACTGGCGATGCAATAGAGAGTGAGCTCCAGAAGGAGGAAGATCTATTCAAATCGTCATTACCGGGGTCGAGCAAGTCTGATCAGTAGTACTCAACAAGTGAACATCTTAAGAATTACAAGGCTTCTCCAAAAATTGCTGGTGCTGTTAGTAAGCACCGAAAATTACACTACTCCCAATAATAATGGGAGAAAGCACCATAGTGAACATCCCAAAAATATCCTAAAATTGATCTTTTACTATTACTCAGGGTAAAAAAGGGGAAGGCTGTATTTGTTGATTTATTAATCGGGGGCGAAAAGGATAAAGGAATATTGCAAAGATTAACCTTATTCGATGAAACACGCCTGGTGCCGTAGGGGCTACCGTTAAAAGGGTTTCTTCAGACTCTAAAGAAAGTTCCAAACACTGGCTAGAAGCGGAGGACGCTGTCGGAGAATCCTTATAAGAAGCAAATCCCCTGCCAGGTCCCCGGCCTACATTCAAGGAAATAATAATAAAAAATTTATTTCCAAAGTCACAATATTAGGATTTATCATTACAGAGAACTCTAGCTCTAGTACAAAAAAAACAGTGGTCTTTAGAAAACGTGAGCAATATTTCCTCACTAGTAGAGGATATAATTCATACGAATATAGAAGCAGATTTCTAGTTTTTTTCTATAAAAACATTTTTGCTTAGTAAGTATAGAAATATAGATTAATTAATAGAGCGGTAAAACGACGT
>QYTT01078858.1:0-13392 GCA_006980735.1 Dasypogon diadema | reverse complement strand
CTAAAATCACATGTGCCTGGCATAAAAGTAGGGAACTCAAATCCGATGTATGATGGATATGGAACATTTAGTAAGTGGAAAGCTCGTTTCAGGCTTGACTAGAGGTTTATTGAGCCCGATGTGGGCTAGAGTACCGCTCTCCTCTGGAGCCTAGCTTGGGGGCCCTAGGGGGGAGGGATGCGGTGTCCGTTCTCCGCGGCGGACGGTAGGTCCCTTCCGGGGGGAGGGGCGCTGGTCTTGTGCTCCCGGTTGGAGCGGAGGACTGGCGCCTTTCTCAGGGAGGCGCCTCATCTGGCGACGGGTTGGGGGGGCTTGGAAAGCCTATACTGGGGGCCGCTACCCTGATGTAATGTCTAGCGACGGTTCCGGGGTAGTGGTCCAGATGACAGGGAGTGGGGGTTTATCGTGGGGAGTCCGGCACACGGGGGGACTGGTCCCCTTACGTAACGCATTCCCCCCCTCCGCCAAAAAAAAAAAGAGTACCGCCTACAGAAGATGATATCTATGGATGGCTCTCTAGCTTGACTCTGCATTTCGTGATCCTGGCAATCAAGATAGGCTATTGCAGTTTTTCAAACTTTGCATCTAAATTGAAAATTTACAATCTTTGATTCAACCCTGAATTATCACAGCAAACATATAACATGGTATACTATCATAATGAATAACATTAATTTAAACATTTAATGATTGCAATGATTATTGGTTATAAGGGATTATTTTGTTGTTAGCAAGAGAATTCCACCTTTCGTAGACAGCGATGAAATTCGAACTCGAACTTTCACGAATTATGAGTCATTTCGTTATCTATTGTACAATGAGAACATCTTTCAAATTTATATTTTTAAACTATTGAATGTTAACGGTAGTGAAAATACAATATTTTACTTTTATGTAATATTGGAGATATTGAAGAGTTCAACAGCTCAACCCTTTTCTGCTATAAGCGCTAGCAGCGGAAAAAACTGAACAATAAATTTGTGTTAATTTCTTACGTTTTTAAAATTCAACTTTGTCTTGGTTCCCTGTATTCTCACATATTTTAATGTTTCTAAGATTCTCAATAGTTCACCGCAAACTTTGCAATTGTCCATCTAGCCTTATTTTATTATTTAACAACAAATATCTTAACTTCAGTTTCCTTCATAATACAAACTGCAACTATATACATCCATCGCACATTCAGATATACTAACTAGAAGATCAATGCAATTCAAGTACCCAATTACTCATCCACAACTGGTTAATCCACTGGCCTAGCTTTTTACTTGCTACTTAAACCTCTGCTTATAACTTAGATTAAAGTAGTTCACTCCCCTCATATCTTATTACCTTATCACTTAACGACTCATCCACATATTATTCCATATAGGCAGCAGGCAGTTGGGTACAAGTTACTGAAAATCAGTGGGATGTCAACAAATTTTGATGAAAGGTTCTATAATGCTTTTTGTGTTGCGTTGTAAATTTTGATCTGCAAGGTGAATATTTATATATATATATATACATCATCAATAATTTTACGATTTTTATTTTGTCAGACAAATAAGAAATGGACATTAAAGGTATCCTGAATCCTGACTTTTTCGTGCAAGTTGACATTTAACCTTAATGTAATATTTACCAACAGTGATGAAGAAATAATTGGACAAATGAAAAGCTCTTCAAGATTTTGTAATCTTATAGGAAAAGTGTTGAAGTAAGCTTTCGTTCTTATAACAACTAACTAACATATTTATTTTATCGTGGTCGCCTTTAAATTATGCGTTTTTTTGATTATTTTACAAATGGTGGAATCCATTTTAAATACGCTATTATTTTTTGTACATTTACCTATCTATTGTTTCACTACACAATCTATATATAATGAGTATCCGGATCATACATCCATCAGTACATCTAAGAACAATAACATAACACATAGTGGGTGCATTAAAAAGGGGCAGGCAGGCCAATTCTTACAATTAATACAACTACAGAATGATTCCTGGCAAGTATCATAATTTCTCTGTTGCTAGTATTGATATTTAGATTATCGTTAAAATATCTGAGATCAAAAATATTTACGTACGTCGTACGGTAACACATTCAAATCAAATTTTGTATTTTTAGTTTGACTCAATCGCACAAAATGTTAGACAAATCAAGCAACATAAAATAAGAAAATTATAAAACCTGCAGGCGAAGTACGGGGCTCCATTTTTGGACTACAGACTACAACCTGTGAATACCAGCTCTGAGCCGTTTGATATATTACTTCGGGCTAAGCCTATTTATTTAGCTGCCTATTGGGATGCTTGCAGTAGCTTCATGAGCCTTTGCGTGGATCCAATGACCCACTGGGTTGTCCGTTGACTTAACTCCAGATCTCCTTTATCGGCAAACCGACTGCAGATATAGAGCGTATACTCAGAATCATCTCTATCATCTTCGTAATACGGGTACTCCGGGTTGCTAATCCGACCAACGCTAGCAGTCTGATAGTCCATTTTTTCTTTCTTCACTGTCCCACAGCTCTTGCGAAACGTTGTTCCAAGCACCTCTAATATGCCCACACGATTAGCCGAGTTAAAGGCATTTTCAATGTCAAGGGTGAGGAGCAGAATCAGCCATGGAGGGTGTGGTGGAGAAGACTTCCACTAGTATCCGGCCCGGTTCCTTTCTGTTGCGGTGGGAAGCAGCAACGGCCCCAAATCCTCCTTGGTGAAAGGTGGTATTGTGTCCACCTCAGTCTCAGCAACATACAGGTGTGAGGTTTGTGCGTTCATGGGGGAATTTATCGCACCCGCCGACAGCTCCTTGATCACAATATCTTCATATCTTCATCCATCTTGCTGCCATTAATTACATGTCGGAGCGCGCTCTTGGTAGAGCTTTATTTGGCAGAGAGTCGGTTGACATCCTCTCTGAATTTGGCCCTTTGGACTCTCTCGTAGGGGTAGAGGCGCAGGCTCTTCTTATGCCTAAATTTTCTTCCGTCCATGAATAAATAAGTAGGGCGTTTGTCATGCTTCGGCTTCAATCGAGGTTTGGATTCGTCGCATGCTTGGTCAAAGAGGCCTATGATTTCCTCAATTATCGCCTTAAATTCCTTCCGGTTTGCAATCTCGATGGTGTACGTTAGTGCCGGCAGATCATAGACAAAATCCAGTCTAGCACTAGGGTCAGCACGTATGCGTAAGGTTATGAACTGGTGATCGCTGGCCTTGTAATCCTCCACTACAGTCCACCTGTACTCATCGGTACGAGATCTTCCATGTTAAAAGATAAGTCAGAGTTCCGGTATCTGGGATCACGGAACGTTCTGCACGCATGCGGCGTTAAAGTCCGCAATAAGTTTTATCCAATTTAGCATATTAAAATGTTAAAAAACGGATCAAGTTTCATCTGTGCATACATAACACACAATAAAAGCCATTATTTAGTGAAATAAAAATAAAGTTGGGGTACTAAAACATTTCTTCTGTGGAACACCAGTTATTGAGTTTGTTGTTGATTTGGAACGATTAGTTCTAGTTCCGTTCGTCAAATAAAACAAACTATAAAAAACACATAAATGCTTATTAATTATTTTCAATTGCGGCCTTTATCGCGTAACTTTTTGTGAACTTTATTCTTTTAAGGTATTCCCAGTACAGCTTAGGTGGAAGACAATTTAGGAAAGAAGAGATTGGGAAATTTCAATCTGATAAATGTTGCAAGTGAGCCATAGCTTTTGGTATGAAATTACTGTGCAACATCCCAGTGGCTTCGCAAGTACAATCCTCTTTAGTAGAATTAACTCAGCCACTGAAATCCAGATTATATCGCTGCTCCCTGTGCAGGATTTGAACCCACGCCAATAGAGGAGGAAATCTGCAGAGGTACGCCTCAGCCCGCTCGGCCACCGGCGTGACCTGAGACCGTATTTTAATAATAAAATATATAACATGGAAATTGAAATCTTAAAAACAAGATGCTGAACCCTAACACGAAGTAAAACCTGTAGATTTATTTAACATAAGTACGATTCACGAAGAGGAGGAGTGTATACCATGTAAAACCAGGAACCATTAAGTTACATAAAATTTGATAGTACCATGGTTCGTGAGATATAGTATTTTAATCCCAGTAGTGTCTATTGGTAAGCATGGTTTCCATACATACCAGCCCCTAGAAATGATTGAAGATGTAAACACAAATGTAGCATGCAAGCAAAGCTACATTCGCTAATGATTAGCCTTGAACTTTGAAAAGGTCACGAGATGCAGGTATTTTCTACACGGTAACATATGCAACCCTGTCTGGTTGCCGTATTCATTAGATATACGTATATATTACAGTTTTGAAAAGTAGATCTCCTTCTAAGCTGAATCAATCTGTACAGATAAGAAATGAGGAGACCATTTTTCGACCTATTCAAAACTATTACATATGCTGCAATTGAACTTAATACTGCTTATCTGACATAATTTCAAGATTGTATAAAATTTTTACATGAATGTCACAATGTTTTTCACAGATGGATTTTTCTCACCGCCTATGCTTGAGCAAATTTCGATTTATATTAATTTCTCACCGCAGCAGGGTTCCAACTTTTTTATTACGAAACCCTTGTTTTATTTTATTATTAGAAATTTTAATATCTTCAGAAGAATCTCTTTGCCAAGTTCTTGACATGAGCAGAAAATATAACATCGCGCTAAAATCACATTTCTTACATTTTCACTATAGATAACATTCGTATCTGATACAACATTAGCTCAGCAAAATTTATGCGAGAAGCGAAAGAAGTTGTTTTGAATCAGTTCAACTGTCGCAGCATCATAACAGCAGTAATAACGTGCCACTATAATGATATCGTTACACTTTCCGTTACGTGGTACCTGCTAATTTGCACCCTGATTGCGTGAATTACTACTCTAATTGATATAATTACAATCAAATTTGTCTGAGGTATCTCGTTCGAAGCAGTCCAAAACAAGATTGAGTCGTTCTGATATCAATCGAAAAGAAAAGTTGAGTTCCAGTTTGAATGAGTACACTGCTAATCTTTTCACTGATATTTCAGGTGTAGTTTTTCAGACAGGCAGGGGGCATGTACATTTTTACGGGGTTATGCTGTTGTTGTAGGTGGTTTGCAATCCAAAATCGCCATATTTCATCGGAAATATCAGATAATTGAATTCCAACTGTTATCAGTATCTGCTCAGTCACCAAAACAAAAGCTGGGGTGCAATAACTCGAGTCAAGCAAAGTGATATCGCCATCAATTAGAGCCATGACACTGACCTAGGCCAAAAGCGTACAAAGCTTTTGATAGGCACACTTTAGGAGCAAAGTACACAAAATGTTGTGTGAGGTATTGCGTAAGCGTTACTGGCGCTGTGAGAGTCGCGATCGCCTGAATGGATTGTGAATTGTGATAAATCCATGAATTCTTATCATTTCACGGCCACACCACATGTGGGCTTCACTTCGATGACACTCCAGTCCGTCATCTCAAATAGGTGTTCGAGTGATTAAGACGATTAGGAATCGACTTAAGTAAACGGAAGTAGAGTAAGAGTTGATTCACCGTTCCTGACATGCCGCATTGACGCCCACCCTGAAAAAAAACCGGCATAGTGCCAAGTCGCTGTTGCTGGAATCATTCTGAGTTATTCATTGGCACGAAATATTTCCAGATTAACGTGGGATAATGGGACAATGTAATAAATGAATTTTTACTACTGATGAAATAGAAATTTTTGCCAAAAATAGCAGGTTACTTGTTAATGCCATATAAAGGTGTTTGCGGATTTGTATTAAAAGATTTTTACTGAAATATCTTTGGTTTTATTTTGAGGAAGATTTTATATCTTTCTGCTGCTTAGGTCGTGCATGCATTCTTTGCTATTTATAAAAATTGACTTCAGTACAGGTTTGTGGATTTATTTATTTTTATAGGTGCCTGCAATTAAAATTATATTGTTCGATATTTTTGTATGAGAAGAATTTCCCGAATAATATATTTTAATTTCACATTCTATATTAGATTTATTTGAAACAGAAAAAATTGCGTCGTAAAAGGTGGAAAATACAAACATATTTCTATCCTATAGTTGTATTAATAAAATAAAAATATCTACAAAGGTAAGTGTGTAATACCTAAGAAACAATAATTATGGTAGATTTGATTTGGTGATTTATATTTTATATTTTACGGTTGCGATATCACCGAATGAAATGATAAATATAAAGCAAACATCAGCCCTCTACAATTCAGAAGGTGTTTCTTGTTTAATAAATGAAAGGTAATGGAATATAAAGAAATAGTACACAACCTGATCGCGACAAACTTGCAACATCCAGGTCGATGGAGGAATCATGCTATGAACTATACTATAATGGTGATCCGTTTCAATACAAAGAATCTCTAGGAACATATAACTTTCTTAAAGGTATTGCAAAGCTCAGGGGACTCTATCAAGCACACAGCACAGCAGGAGATTGGGAAATTTTAACCTGACAAATGTTGCGAGTAAGCTACAATTTTTTGCATGAAATTTTTACTATCCATCATCCCAACGGCTTCACAAGTACAATTCTCTGGTACCCAAATAGATCGTCGCCCCCTGCAGGATTCGAAGCCACCCCAACAGAGGGGAAAATCTGTAGAAGTGCGCCTCAACCCGCTCGGCCTGTTTTAGTGAAAAGTTAATTTTAATATATAGGTAAGATGTAATGAAAGCCTTAATATCAGTTAAGGTAGAACTGTAGATAATAATAGACTTGATTGATTGCTTAAGGGTTCAGGTGTGCCCTTATTCGTTAACAATTGCAGGTTATTAAGAATACTGAGAAATGTAGAAGAAATTAATTACATAGGATTAAAATCCGAGCTTTTTACAAAATGAAGGTATGTGCTATATGTATATATATATGTAGTGTAACTTAAACCGATGTTATTTAAAGCAAATTTTATTTTTTAAGGTTTGTTCTTCTTCTTCTAGTAAGATGTGTTTACATGATTCAATCCCTTAAAATTATACGTTACAATTTATCTTACTGTGATCGTAGCAATTGAGTTGGCGGTAGCATTGCTATTTTTGTAAAGAAAAATTTTGACTCCAAATTTCATGCTCTTCCTCTTTGATTAATTTCATTTGTGTTAAGATTTTTAACAACTAAGCATATTTGGTTGTTTGTGCGTACTGGCCACCCAAATGCTTTTCTCCTGAGTATACAAGTGAATGAGTAAGAAATATGATGATGTCATTGTTAGTAACTTTCTCTATATTACGTAATGATCCGATTTGCTTGTTATTAATACCTTGGTTGCATTAAGAATAGGTCTATATTTTTGTTTGATTTGATATTCATTAGTAATGTTAACAATATTCTTCTTAAAGAACAGATTGATAATTCTAGCATTTTTGACCATGTCGTTTGATTGGTTTTAGATGAAGCAGTACCTATCACATATTGTAAAAGGATATTGATATAATCCTTTTTTAACAGAAGTGAACTGGTTTTCATAAAATATCATATTTAAATTTTATTATACGAAATAAAAATTTGACTTATTCAGACTTATCAGAACATAAATGAACTACATCGGGAATTTGTAAAAGTATTCGGATTGATAGAAAATCTTGATATTTATCTAAAATAAAAGGTATCTGTGTAATACCGTCACTAAAAACGCTTCAAAATAAGCAAATCCTTGAAAGAAAATAAAACTAGACTTGCGGTACTCAATCGTGAGTATTTTAGTCAGATATTTTCTAAAAATTTGCTAGAGAAGCTTTTGTGTATAGTTTAAAATGTATAGTATTCCGATAAAAATGCGAACAAAATTTATTATTTTGATACGATTCTAAGATTTATCAAATTTTCGTTTGATTGTATTAATTCTAGTGACGGTTTCCACTGTTACAAAATTGCAGACAATGGTTTCTAATGGAATTTATTCTCAAGTTTTGTCAGTTTTAGTATCACTATTATTTGTTTTTCATAATCTACGTATTTAATGATATTATCACCTAATGATGTTTCTTCTGAGGCATACAAAAATACTATATTATTCCACTACTTTACTTAATAAATTATGTTCTAGATTCCAATGTTCATTTTCTGCAACTTGAAAAAAAGTAGACAAAAAGAATTTTTGTCGTACCAGTTTTTTTTTTTTCAATAAAGCTGGAATCTTGATATATCCAGCTACTATAATATTAGAACTCAACAAGTTATAAATGTATTCAATTACCTGGTATTATACGGTATATCATGATGCCAAAGGACCGGATAAAAAGGGTCAGGATAACCGAAAGGTTACTGACGGATTACTCCCAGAAAAGGGACCTAGGGACATTTTTATATTCAAGGATGGATCTATGATTGACGGCAGGGCTGGGGTAGGGATATTCTCTGAAGATTTAAACTTATCCTGCTTTGTTAGCCTGGAAAGATGCACCTCGGTTTATTAGGCAGAAATGCTTGTTTGGTGGGCCGGGTGCGGAGGATAAAATCTTCATTGTACTGATTGCAGTGATTTCATCGTGGGGATGGAATGTGTACAAAAGCTCAATAATTGCGCCTCAGTAAATGAGGTAACACTTTGTTGGGTTGGCCTTAGCAAAGCTGGTGTAGGCTATGGAGTTCCAAGTGCCAGAACCTTTTTGAAGGCCTTAATCGAGAATTGTTGGGTCATAAAGGAACATCAGAATAGATGGGAAAGTATGAAGACTTGCCGACAGACTTGCGATTAGGCTGTTGTGCGGAATGACCGGAAGAAAAGTTTTAATCATGCAGCGAGGAACACTCCTATGGTTAGTTTCACTGACTACTACGGTAACTTCGGACATCACTTCAAAAGGATGGGGATCCTTTGCTCGATTTGACAAGAGGCGTCGAAGTCGGGGTTCTGTTCTTGGCAGAGGGAGAAAAAGGTATCCGTGTGAAGAGGTCTGATTCGGTATCCCTCGAATATCTTTAATAATAATAATAACCTCTTTTATTATAGGGATTTGGGTAAAGGATATTAATTTTATTTATTAATTAATTCCTTGGTTCTTTGTGTTTATTTGCTTTTGTTTCTATCAAAGAGACTTTCATTTAGGGCAGTAAAAATACGATGAAGTAGAAAGCGTAAATTTCTTTATTACAATATCTTCTGCATTACCTTGTCATCAATAGTCTCTGTTTTCTTACCTTCTGCATTACTATATCATTGATGTTAGGGACTTTTATTATTCTTCGCTGAAATTATTCATTACCGTGTGTTCATCAATTGCTCGATCTCCTGGGTAGTTGCTACGACACCGTTTATGCAGCAAGGAGTGATGAATACATTTTTCGGAATTTCATAACTTAACTTCAAATTAATCTACTCGAGACTGTGACACTGGGTCTATTTTTATTTAGTGTTTTTTCTACACGATTGTGTGATTCCTTCGTTTAACGTGGTTGTTTTATGGAATTTACTTTCTGTTACAACCTACTTTGCTTAACACGATTACCAGTTATATATGTATTAATACAAGTTATAAGTGTACATTCTTGCTAAAAGGTAATTGTCTTCATACGATTTACTTTTATATAATTTACTTGCTTTTAAGCGGTCTGTTTTTACACGGTTCCTTCATTTTATGTGGTTCTTTTTACGTGGTATTCATCCACTGCCTATAATTCCGTCAGAATACATGGCTTTTACCAGTTTTAAGTTTAGCAGGTTGAAGATTGAATTAGTGCAGATTGCAATGCGTACTCTGTCTTGACGATGACTGATACCTGTTATCTTTTGGTCACGTTACAGGGAGCGATTAACATTTCTTTTACCTTTTGTCACTTCTTAGTGACCAAAATCCACTCATTGCTTTACTCAGTGCTTATTTATGCGACTTCTACTCTTTTATCAAAATGTTTTATCAGTTCGCTGTAAGGAAATAAAATTAGTATCAGTAAATTGGCTACAGGAAATATGTTTAGGAGTAAAAATCATGTAGGACGTTCATCAACATTCAAGGAATCAAGTCAGCCATATTTTTAATTAATTATATTCTGACCTTTAACTTTTTGAAAAATAGCCACACTGTATCCCACCATTCACATGACTACTGCGATCGCATAAACCTCAAGCCTGGGAAAAGGAGATCACGAAGGGAAATATTTATTTCCGGTTGAAAATGAACTGGCACTGATTTAAAAGCGAAACTTGAAGTACCTCCCCAGGTTTGAACGTACAGATAATTACAGTGAAGACAGAGTAAATTGGATAATTAGTTTAACTACCCGTAGACAAGTTGCTGTTGGAAATCAATATTCATGCCATTCCGTCTGATAATGAGACATCGTTTTTGCAGACACATAAAACTCCTTTAGAATAGTACACTGTTAAAATATTTTACATGTACGCACATCAAAATTTTTATTTGCTTCAACATTTTAGGATCCTCATGAATGGAAGGTTCGTGTTTAAAAAATTTCGCTTTGTGATGATCAGAGTACTTCCACCTACGCAATAATTATGAACTCTTTTGTGTATTCTTCCAAAATTGAAATCAGCTTTATTGGTACAGTTAAGAAAGTCATTTTCCTTTGATGAACAGGTAATTAATCGCGACTTCTCTGGATGGATTAAATTACCTTGAGTGTAGTCGATGAGATCACCATGGAACTCTTACTCACATACCTCACGACAGAAAAAAAAACATAACGACAGTAAAGTTGACACCGTCATAAGTCGAAATTCTCACGTTTTTGTCCACCCACCTACACAGCTGAGCTTGATTAAAGCCTGGGAATGGAGCTTCTACTGATCTCACCGTTAAGTTCGATGCAATAACCTTAAAGGATCTTATTTCGATCCACTTAAAATGTTTACATTAAGCATTTGAAAGGTGTCGTGGAAGAAGTTTTACTGGTGATTTTTTGTAATATTCAAGTCATAGGTATGAGAAGGTATATGGTATAAGTGTGTTTGTGTTGGTGAGTTTGAATTTTCATGTTATCTGTTTCAAATAACAATAAAAAGGAATCCATTTTTTTTGGTTTGGAACAATTTTAAAATAGAAAGAAATTGTATTAACATACTGATTTCTTACATCGATTCGAGAATTTTCAGTACAACATTCGAGAGTTTTAATTTGTAGTCCGCAGAGTGGTAGATTCCTTCATTTCTACGTAAGAAATACAAGTAGATAGTCTTCTGTTCTATTCACCAAATGGTTAAACCTCTATATTTGGGAGAAAACATAAATTACATGACTCTTTCGACTTGAACTAAAGGTCCAAATTCCTCACTAGTTTCCTTTGAAGCAATGAATACTAGATATAATAATTTGCAATTTTAAGTAGGTACGAGGACTTCTCCACTATGTAATTATAATTGAACACCACTTTGAGTGCAATTGTGCACATTATGCTTGCATTATGTAAAGTAGGTAATATGGTTAACAAAATTGTCAGTTTTTTCTTTAAAATGTCTTCTTCTTCTACGATTTTTTTGATTACTAATATGTATTTTTCAAACACAGTGCGATACTCCATCTTAAAATTACGAAATTCTTTAAAGGAACCTTTGCAACGAATTTCTTGCATGCAAACCTTTTTTTAAACTTTTATATAAATATGTAGGCTAGTGTTTTGTTTCAGTTAAAGAAAAAAGAAGAACACTACATCTTTATAGAAGGAAAGAAGTATGAGTATTTTTATCCTGATAGGTCAACAATGAACGTATTTCATATACGGTACAGTAATATTCGACTAAACCTGAATAGTCTCTACTTTTACTAAACATAATGTTAGATATATATTAGACTTTCTTTAACTTGATTAAAATGGTCGTTCCTCAGAAATTATTTTGGGCGTAGAAATATTACCTTACTTCGACTTAGTTTACATCTATATAGAAAATTAAACTGTATACCTATAAAATTAATGGGAAATTCAAATGGTTTCAACACAAAAAGTGAGGAAAGTGTACAACTTAGTGTTTCATTCTTATTCATAACATTTTTGCTATTATTTTGTAAAAACATTAATAATTAATAAGGGAGCCAGGAGAAGCCTTCGTTCTTACGTACGTACGCTCGGACACGATCACATTGTGATCGTGTCCGAGCGTATTTCTTTCTTTAAATGTATTCTTCTTTCCACGTGACTTCCACTTGCATTACTAATTTGTAGGTATATAATTTACATGCGAGTGTTATTGTTACACTAATGAAGGTTGCTCTTTTTCTACGATTACTTTATCGTTAAATTTAATTTTCATTCTATGATTAAATCTTTCGTGGTTATTTTGACTATGAGCATATATTCGTGCCTTAAGAAATTCTCTTCTATAGTTAAATCTTCATATATTGATTTTATGGTTGTATTGACGAATTTTTCTGATGGAAAGTTTTTTAAGGCCAGATATCACTGCAAATCACCAACTAATTCACTCAATTAATTTTAAAAATTTGTTCCTTCGTACTCTTCACTGGTGGGCTTCCACAGATTATCATCATATATTAGTATTTGCTGTGTTTATACATCAATTATTAAATACAGCATTATTGACATCTTAGTCGATCTAGTGTAGAAGGAAAAAATCGTCTTTAAAAGCTAAATTACACATCGAACCCTAATTCACTGGCAAGCTGTGTCTTGCGTACTTCTATTCTGATCTCGGGCTTCAACTCGATATTATTTTGCTACCTTATACTATCCTGATTGTGTCGATATATAATTAATACGTCTCATTGTACGGATGGAGAACTATGATCAAAGTTCAGAGATCTGCTCTGTGTAATGTGACGAAGATGCTGCATTTTTTTCTGATCTTCATCCGTCTGATTTCCCTATATTGACTTAGATGTCATATTAACTACCTACCTTTTTCCGACTGGGTGAAGAGTTTTGCTTTCCACTCTTTGGACGTGAAGTATCTTGATCTTAATCAATACACTTTAATAATATTTCGAAATATTCTGATTATCTACAAATACTTTAGAAATATACTAATAATCATACTTCCATATTGAACTATATTAAGATAGAGCTTAAATCTTTCAATTGTGTCGTAGCACATATCTGCAAGAATATACTTAATTTTAGAATGCATTCCTTGCTGACAGCCCTTATATTCATCATAGAGCAAACATTCCTCGAATATTTTCCAATTTTTCGATCACAAATTCCATTGAGGAGATAGAGAAACACGAAGTGAATTCCATTTGTAAACGATATCCCATATAACATTTCAGTGCAAGGTATATTGAATAATAACAATACTAACAGCAACAAAAGCCTCTTAAGAGCGGAATTCTTAAAATCAAGATTTGGAACTTCTTATGGGTACTCGACTACCCGCAGACTTGGTGTGGGCACTTTTTACTTTTTTTCACAGTCAGTTTCACAGAGTAGTATCTTTTCACTGAGGAC
>QYTT01078857.1:0-12585 GCA_006980735.1 Dasypogon diadema | reverse complement strand
GGTGTTCGAGTTACGACAGCATTGTTAGACCGGATCATAATCCCCGTGGCTATATATGGTAGCTTATCTACCCATCGGTCTGCATAGGGAAGACATAACTTCTATTGGACCCATAGAACCTGAAATATTGCGAACTGCTGGATAACTTCGCTGTGACGTTGACCAAATCCGAAAAAAAGCTTCAAGATGGCAAATCGGCTGATACCACAGTACACATAAAGACGTATTGAATTCTGTTCTGTTATATCAACCCAGGACTTTTTCAGGAGCGAGGGAACTATTATGAGGAACCTAACACATCACACATCTAAATTATACAATTGAAACAAGACATCAATAAAGCGATCAATTACGACGATCGTCTGGATCGAAGTAACCGATGATCATCAATATTTAATCCTAAAATGCGGCCAATTGTGGATCGGATGTATTACACAACTATGGAGGAGAAGTTGATCTGAAATCCCCTATAGTAGAAGCGGTGACGGCTCTAATATGGCTCTGGATAACCAAAAATCAATCCCATTCTCTGATCACCTAAATGCCACAAATGAACTTTGCCTTTACAGGGCTGTTGCTTTAGAATATGGAGACAGTCACAGACCAATTAATATTGCCGTAGATACGAATAAAAAGCTTTAAACCGTGTTGGTATACCTGCTGGTATGTATGATATCTTTGTTGATAATGATTTTTATGCAGAAAAGCCTAAAGATACTTGAATGAAAACTCAGTTCACAGACAGTAGTTTGCGCTTTGATTTTCATTTTGGAACAATTTGGATTCTATTTAACGCTTCTATCACTTGAGGTTCACCCCGAGACCGTTGAAATGATTGAACAAATACTTGAACTTCTTCATTCGAAAACACCATGATTGTTATCTTCTATCTATATTGGTGTAGAAGCTTGATGTGTTCGGTTTTATATAGATAGCAATAAAAACTTAATACACTAAAGAGTTATAGGAGGACCTCCTTATTACGTAGAAATATATGGGAAGAAGGATAACAACATTCCTGTAAGGGTTACTGATCATGATGAAAACGTACAATCCAAACATTCAAATTGAGATTAATCAGGTTTTATTGTATCACACAAATGTGTAATCCTAAAATCGAAAAATAATGGCTTTTCCCCTTTTCGTTTATTATGAAAAGCTAAAGTGTCCTTTTAAGTTTTCTAATACCTTCTCATTCTGAAAGGAACCTAAACACTGATACAATTATTTACTTAATTATTGGCATTAAATTGGCCTCATTCAATCCTATTTGGTCTCCTATTAATATAATTTTAGGTATTACCACACGTGAGTGCTTACCGCAAAATTAGACGTTATCGTGATTCAAAAATCTGATGAAAGGAGCACAACAGAGAAAGGACTGCCACATCAGCAAGCGAAAAAATATTCATCGATAAACTCAGAATTCAAATTGAATATTAGAGTTAACTACTGCTATTAGCATAAGATTTCCTATGCTCCAGTTTTTAGCGAGCTGATTATTAAGGTGAACGCTATGCGCCCGATAAAGCTGTGGAGGTCTTTATCTAATGACCCCCATTACTGGGAACCGAACGAAAAAAATTCACGGAAACGTAAATTTCACTGCGGCCAAAGTATGTTCTGCAGCTAACAAACGAATCCTTCACTCCTAGACCCGGTGGGACAGGCATCTAACGTGACAAATTCCATTAGATGGAGCGAAAGATAGGAAAGCGAAGGTCGCCACCCTCCGAGAATTACTCTAAACGGCCACAAAACGAACAGCGTAAACTTTCTGTTATGTCATTGCTATGCTATGCTATGCTGTGCTATGTTCGTATGTCAAGTTGTGTGTTAGTTTTTCTCCGCCTTTATCCTTTTCATTTGTGGTCCCATATGAACGTGTTGATTTATGTTTGTTTGCCCGTACCGTCAATACCATACTACAGAAATAGACGCACATTTGTGCACAAACCTGTACAAGGTACTCGGACGTTTCCATAATTTCGTTTCACAAATTTTCCCGCAAAGACTAATTTTTCAGGGGTAACCATTAGCGCAAATTGACTCCAATTGAAGACATCAAGGAGAAAAATTGTCCACATTTATTAACGTGTCAAACGTAAAGCGGACAGACAAACAAACTGATGGTTTGAGACTTTTCTACAACTGTGTACACAATTTCATGTTATTAATTTGTTTGGTTGCATTTCAAGCAACCCTAGATCGATATTTCAGTGTTGGATTTATTTTGTTTTTGGGTACGATATTTTCTTAAGGAAACTCCTGTCACATAAAATAGTTTCGTCCATTTGGAGAGATTTTCTGGAAATGCACAAAATGAGCTCATTTTTAAGGAGCACTGGAGTATTTTATTACGTCTAGATTTATCGTTTTATTATATGACAACTTGTTCAATAAAATTGGAATGATAAAAAGGAATTTCGAGAGGCGGATAAGAGATAAATACTCTTTAGTTCAATCAAGGACATTAATTTTGTTTTGAAATTCAACACACTAACTCCATTTATTAGACTATTATCAGTCCGAACTGAAGACTATAGCATAGAATTTCAGTTTGGAGTTTTTTATGGAATTATGTAACAACTAGAGTGAAGTTTCAAATTAAATCTAGTTTTTTATGAATCAAGGATATGATATAGAAAAGAAGACAATTATGAATGAAAAGCTGAAAAGATATGGAGATGGAGAAGATGTTCCATACAAACTACTCTGGAGTAAATGGCACAAATTTTTGAAGTCTACTTAGTCATCTCTTTCGATCTTTAAAAACAAACTGAATTGTAATTGAATCTGGGCATTTTTCAATGTTAAGTAAATCCAAGCATCTATATTTTTTTACCCTTCAAAAAGTTTTTTTTTTTTGGAATTTAATTTTATTCAATCACATTTTAACGCTATTGTGACGAGCGTCTTTTTCGCCAAGATTGCTCTTTGTGAACGAAACCAGGCACCAAAGTTGCATACATTGCGAACGAAAGCGAGCATTCGCCGAGCATTCGGACGAGACTGATTCGAAAAACATTTGTTTCTTTGTTATTATTGGGTTGTCTTTTATGAGATGCAAATTGTATACGATTGAACATTGGAAAAACAACTCCAGAGTAAGCCCTACTATAAGCAGAAAAACAAGCGACTATAGTCGCCCGTCTTATCTAAATGATACCTGGTGGAGAGCGAGTATAGTCGCCCGTCGTTGTGAAAGGGTTAATTAACATATCCAAACAACAGGAATCAATCGTATTTCAAATTCTGTTTGAAAATAGCAAAAATCATGAAAACCAAAAGGGAAGGTTCCTATTTATAAAAATTGTTGACCTTAAGCTTGCTGCAACGTCTATTCTCTCCTTGCACAATACAAATACCCAGCATAATATTTTGCTGACGATAGCTGAACCGTGCTATGTAAAACTTAAGTATCCTGAGCTGGTTTATCCGGTTTGGTTCATCAAGCTCTCCCACTTCCGCACCAGATCCAAAAATGACTCCCTGCTATATATTTCTATTTTTTTCTCTCTCTATTATCCGAGAAAATGGAAATTTGCCTACCGTACTAGATTCTTCCCCCAAATTGTTTCCCTTCTGCCAACTGTCAACTATTGTACCCCTGAACCAGTGGACCAGTCTATTTTCCAGTATAATCTCCTCAATCTATTCTCTGGGAAAATATGGTGTTTTTTTTTGTATAGCCTGTATATACAGCCATATTGCATGGCAGGATTGAAGATTAAAATCCAAAAATACAAAAGTGATTTTTTCTATTGTTAAAGTTCCAAACAAAAGCTAGAAACTTTATTTTTTGAGATAGTAGCAAAATTGCCACAACGCAACGATAAGAAATTGTCCCGGATTAGCTCATCATGAATTCAGTTGAAAATTCTGTTTGCAAACTAAAATAGACTGATCTGGGTCCAATTTCAAATGAGGACGGGGAGAATCTGGATGTTCTATTAAAACTTTCAGTTGGAATATCTAACTATTGTAGAAGTCAGGGAACTGTTTTCGATTGATACAAACACGTAATAAAGTCCGAAGACCTTTCAACAAAGCAAACCATCGTGGAAGGTTTTAATGTAACGAACAAAATACCCTCAAAGTTCCAACATAAAGCATTAAAATTAATGGCAAGCATCAAAAATGAAGAGCCAGCAGTGTGAGTAGCGAAAAAAAAACTCATTTTAAAAGGTCCTTCACAGAGTCCTTGTGCTCCATTAAATATACAAATTTCAAGATTGCTTTAATTTGCATTTGAACATCTTCCCGCATTTCTTAAAAAATGCAAGTCCATGACATTTTTATTCTAATGCATCTGTGCAAAAAGGAAATACTGGCTGAATAACACCCCGCATCCTTAAATACTTGCAAATGAAAGATAACTTCCAAGCAGAGGGAAAAATCGCAGCACTCAAGGATAATAATGATATTATATGCTGGAGATGCCTGCTCCAGAGCTGAATATTTACACACAAAAAAAAAAGAATGGAAAAACACAACAGCACTTTTTTGCAAATATTAAGAAACGGTCCCGTCAAGGACAAGATAAAATCATGGAATGCAAACACCTCGTCTTAACTTTTTGGGAAAATATTTTCTCCGCCATTATGCAAATTAAATCTAAAGGGAAACGGGCAAGCCAGAAGATGTCGAAAGATCTGTAAGATATTCAGCATGGAATTTCTTCCTTTTCTGCGGATACAACTCAAGAAATCTTTTTCGAAGAATGCTAAAAGTTCATAGCCATCTCTCAATCTTATTTTTGGGCTGGGAGGAATCGATCCCTACTCAACGGAAGTAAATGGGTATAAATCGGAACAAAACATCGAAAACCCTGGCATATTCCGAAATCTTTGCCTTGTGTGGGAGGAAAAGATTTTTCATGTTTTGTTTGGACGAGCCGGAGACGCAATTTCCTGACTGCTTCCTTAGTTGTGTGAGGTGACCAAAAGAGTAGGGGTGTAGGGCAGACAATTCTGGTGGTGGAAATTTCTATTTTGCGGCAGTCTTATTTTGTTTGACTCGCCCTTTTGGGCTTCCTTTGGTGAATTATCTGTCTGGGGTGCTGTATAGACTGGATGTAAGTCAAAAATTTATAGATTTTCTTGTGAGCACAGGAAGTGCTTACCTAAAAATTGCGTCGTCAATAATAGAGTACCGAACCAATTCACAAAATCAATATGAGGAAGCATTACAGAATTTATTAGGGATTTATGTTATATAATGCAATTTATAGTGTGTTTGTGCAGCACAAATTACCGTGAAAACTTCCAAGTTGTCGGGTATGAATTTCCGGTCCGTTGAGCTCTCTATGAGCACAGAGAACTCATTTCGAAACTATAGTTTCACTCATCCTGCAAAGCTTCTTATTTCTGTAAATGTAAAGAGCTGAGAAACTTCAAATGGTCCAAGTCTCTGTTTATATTTCCAACAGCATCAACCGTAATTTGCCCCATGTTTTCCTTCCTTTTGCTAATGAGCTGCGTTGATCAAAAGGCAAGAGTTGTCTCGGCTGTCATTTAAGCAGCACACTTAACATTCTGCCACTTATAAGTACTAATGAACATCGCTTTGAAACGCTACACCGGAACTGCGTTCATAATGGAAAACTAGAAACCTAAAAGAGTTCCTTCAGGCCAACTGTGTACCAGCTGCTCACGGAAGCTGCACACAAGAGCTGATATCAAAAGAAGCCACTTGACACTTATCCTGGTGAGGCATCAACAATATTAGGTTTCATTAGAAGCAGGAACTGCGAGAAATCGCCTGGATGCTGAGAACCAAATGAACGAACCGCGAACTGAAAGTAATTTTGCCTCCGTTGAAAGTTCATTTCGTCCCTAACTATCACCTCCGGAATCGTCGATAAAAAAACCACAAAATCACGCCGTGTTTGTAATGAAAGTGTGAGAACAACATCATCTTTCGATCAATTAAGATTCTGTGGCTGGAAGTGCAGTCGTGGCACGGACTTCGGAGGAATTTAACTCACGACCTAACCAGCGTTCCTGTAGATTGAGCAGATAACTCCGATACGCTGAACTTTTGAACTTCTTGTGGTATTTTCTCACCTTTTGCTCATTTCACTAAAATCGTGGCTGAAGCAGCAGAGTTTCACCAACATTTCCACGACGCTGCTTAAGTGTTTTCGAAGTGCCAAAACTTGGATACTTACGCCAGTTTAAAATTTTATTAAAGCATTATGGCCGGAGTGCAGCTAATTAAACTGTTTTCGGAGCTAATTACTGACAGTTATTAAAATTTCGAAATTTAATCAAGTCTGTGCATGGCGTCACTTTCTAATTATCCTTTTTTGTTACCCCTGTGTATGTATGTATGCAGGTGATGTATGTCGGCCAGGAGTAGTGTAATGTGATAATTGCGAATTAGGCCTCAAAAGCACACTAATGAGCCTCAAATTCACAATTAACATATGAGAAGTACCTCAAAATTTGAGTTCATTTGTTGACAAATAACAGAAGCTTTTTTGGTTTTGTTTATGTTTATTCATACTTGTGGATTAATCAAGAGAAATTTTCTCTCCACGAAGTCTTGGAGAGAAAATCAAACACTATATCCCAGGTATCCTATCTTGAAATAAAAATTTTTCTCAATCAGGAAACGGAGAAAGACATTGCAGAGCGGGTGTTTGAAAATAGAAAACCAGTAAAGAAATAAAGAAATAAAAATGATATTAAGATCGCGTTTTTTATACATAACAGCACAGCTAATATTAATTGCAAAGAGGATATCCGATTTTTCAAAATAAAGAGAATGCGCATATTGCAGGACTATAAAAGGAATTAAGCGTATTATATCGCAGAGGAAATAACTTTAAGGGAGTATTTTAGAATAAGCTTTTGAAAAAGTAATTTTTTTCTGCATTTACTGAAAACATATTTTATGTGGATTATTTTAGCAAAATAATTTGACGAAATTCACACTTAAAAGCTCTCTCAGGACAAATGCATTTTAACGTGTAATTCTCTCACGAAAGCTTTTATGTTAATTGCGACAGTCAAAGTGTTAACAAAGTTGCAATGGCCTGAAAGGAACATCCTGGCGTTCAAATGTTGTCTATCACAACTTGGTGGCGAAGTAATGTGGGTAATTACTGGGCAGTAAGCAAAATTGTATATCAATTTCCGGGACAAACATCGAATTAGCCGTTTGAAGCGACAAACAAAATGTGCTGCTGCAAGATTTAAGAATCGCTAAACGGGATGGAATAACAGCTGGGAAAAGCTGCTTCGAAAAAAGGGAGGGTGCCCTTTTATAGTCCTGAATTAGCAAATTAGTCCTAAGTTAAATATTTGTATATATATTTCATATAAATGATACGTAAAAATTTAAACGCTTTTCTCTTTGAATTGTGTTGGAATAGTTTCCTTAACAACTCAAGATCTAATCGCTGAAATTAAGTGCAATTTTTCGCAGCATCATCAGTAGATAGTGTGCTATAGCCCCTACCAGAATTAACTCAAAATTTTAATTTTCTATATTTTGCAGCCCGGGAGAAGTGACAGGGGTGAGAAGGGTGAAAAGAAGCGATGCACAATTTCAACACTTTTCAGAATTCATACTAATTAAAGATCTGGTTATATTTTTTATCCTTAGGAGCGCCATAGCTGGGCAAGTACCAAAGAAAAAGTACTTAAATCCAAGTGCAAGTACTGAAGATCTGAATACTTCAGCGTAAGAGTATGTATAAAAAGTACTTGGAACTTACTCGGTAAGGTATTGAGCACTTTTTAAAATATTTTTTACAACCTTTGTATGTTCATAGTATTGCAAGAAAAGATTATAGAGATTAATTAGTATTAATCCTCAACATACGCTAGGAGTCTCAACGGACCAAAAGTCAATTTTTGAGTAAATTTTTTCTGTGAACACATTGAGCTAATTCTTTTTTTTTTGTTTAAAAAACTATTAACGATTATTTAAAAAAGTGATGTCCTTTGTGTCAAAATTTTCCAGGATTAAGGATATTACCCAAACTTTTAAGAAAATTTTTTCAAAAATTGAACTTTAAATTCGGTAACTCAAACATTTGCGCATGAGTCATGAGTAACATTTTGGGCAGAATCCTCTTTCGAACAAGTGTTCGAGTTTGATCCTGTGATCTCCTTGAAAACACTTATGAACATTTAATTGACTGCACTCCTTTTGAAAGATAAAAAAATTTCAAACTTAAATCTAAAGAGGAAGGAGTGATTTTAGATGAAGGCATCTAGAGAAAAAGTGTGATTAGGATACTCCAAGGAATCTATTAGAATAGTCCATCCTATTTTTTTACGGAACACCCAGTATATATTTTTTGAGGATTTGAATACTGGCTAGTCGTTTATTTTTTGTTTCCCTTAATTTTTGGTTTGCTTGAGTGCAATACTTTTCTAATAGGCAAAACCCTGGAAAATTGGTTTATATATTTATGAACATAAAAGCAACTACTTGTGGCATCTGCATGGTCACGTCACTGGCATATCATTCCGAATCTTCCATAGTATAAAACACATATCTAAGACGAGTTAGTCAAATCCAAAATAAAAACAAAAGAGGCGACTTATACTCATCTATATAATGTTTCATACTTTAGGCTCTAGACAATATATGTTACGAAAGTCCTTGATGTGTACAAGTAAAACTATATAAACACTAACTTAATAAATAAAGGATGACAAAGGGAAAACAAATCCCAAATGTTATAACATGAACAGACTTACCAGCACAATATTCCACTTTCGGCAGATGTGCCGAACAATTTTGTAGCATCACTGTTTTATCGTCCAAAAACTTTTTTTTGGTTTGGTACCAGAAGACCTTTGTGAATCTGAACACCGTCTGGCATAGTTAAAGGGTGAGGATGTTGTTGACGTCATCATAGCAATCCCCTGATCCTCTGAGTTCATACTACTTTTCGATGTTGAAGTATTTGAAGTTGATGAACGACAGCTTCTCATGTGGGGGAGGGTTGTTGCTTGCATCACAGCACCTGTTTTGTAATATCTAAGGCTTTCATTATAACTAGCACCACTACTACTACCACTGCCACTGAATCCACTATCTAAGTCACCCTCGTCAAACTCTGGGTTGATACAGGTGTGATCTTTAAGTTCTATTGAATTCAGCGTACTTGAAAGATTTTCCATGCTCATATGTGACGTCTTCTCCTCGGTTGGACTAATATCTGGCGGGGTTGGTGGCATTATCAGTGCCTCCAAAGACAGGTTGAGCTCATCCAGGACCCTGAAGTGATTGTGCTGAACTCGCCTCAGTTCTTCTTTCACAATTGATGAATTCACTGACACGATTCTATTGTCGGATAAAACTTTTCGGATTTTTTGCTCGTTCACTTCCTCGTAGAGATTTTCTTGGGTACCATAACGCGTGGTGTACGTGTGCCTTTCTTCTGCCGTCAAGGCAGCGTTGGCTTTGGAGCGAAAACTTTTCGCCAGTAGAGCTCTTATTGAATTTCTTGGAGGACTTTTTGATGGGCCGGGCGTGGGAATGATTGATGCCTCCTTCTGAGGTATGTTTGTATGACACTTAGCTGCACCGGGCTCATAATATGCGTACGAGTAAACGTGATTAATGGGTGGCTGCGTAGCTGAGAAATCTCCTTTTGGGGCTGGCTCGAATCGTTCCATTGTCGCTGCTATATTCTTTCGCGTCCATTTAACCTGTAAAGAAAGAACTTGATTAGATATTTGGAACTAATTAGGATCGCCGTACAGATACCTGTTGTTCTACTTCTAACTTATGATTACTTCTCCGACTGTGTCCTCGCCTTCTCCTTTCACTAAAGGAATCACCAGGACAACCAACACTATTATCACGTACGCAGAACTCTATACTATCCACATCCTCTGGAAAGATGATTTCACTTCTACCCCCCAAGGTGGCCGACGACGAACCCTTGGGCATCACATGCTTCATCGTCATGGAATGATGTGCGGATGGATAATCGGACGGTGGTGAAAAGTTAACAAAAGTCGGTGACGGAGGTCTTGTTGAGAATTTGCTCGTTGGATACATTCTGCTATACACCTTTACGTGCTCACTCGAAAGCTTTAAATAAATCCCTAACCGTTACTCGTACTCCTAGAAGTACCATCTCACACTGCTCCCATCAGTAATTCCAGGGATCTGTAAAGACGGATTAAATGAAGGCATTAATCAGTATTAACATCCGAGAGATGGGGTACACTATTCACTAGAATTTAAATGGATCAAAGCCCTGTCCACATTCATCTCGCCTCCGCCGACGTAGTGTTCTGAAGCGGTTTCTAGTTTTTTTTCCCTCCAAGAAACAATAAATCAATCATATTTAAAGCAAACTAATGGCATTTTAATCCCCCCAAAGAGCAAATGTTCCAGCATCGCACAGAACTACATCGGGAGCTTTATGTAAGAGGTTGATGGAGCATGCATGCCGCCGAGATATATGTTTATGGGTTTCAACTCTATTGAAGGGAATTCTTTGCCTTTGGTACTATGGTGCACGTATGAGCAGGGCTTTGTGCAGATCTACTTAATGCTGGGTCACACATACACATGCGTACACATGTAAAGGATTGGATAAAGGATATTCATTCCCTCTTTCAGTTGGCTGAGTTTGGTTGAATCATTCTTTATTAAAGGTTTACTTACATTGGGTCCCGGATTAAAAAATTATATTAAAGAGATGTCGGTGACGAAGTAAGCCTTGTTTATTTGAAAAGAAAAAAAAAGTGACGAAGCTCAGAGGTTTCATTCTGAGGTTATTCTCCTTTCGCTCGAATTAAGTTATGTCTGTATAGAACAAAGTTATTTGCAATCCACATAAACGAAACCTACATTTGATGGGATGAAGTGAATTTCAATATATTTCCCGCACAGCTTGAGAGGAGGAGGATTTTCATTTTTTACTTCTATGAACTTTTGTATTTTAATTTCGTAAATGGTGCTAAGTAATTAGTCAAATTTAATATAATAAATCCACGAGTTGTGTGTATAGATTTGCAAATTGAGATTATGGTAGAAAGAAGAAACTTTCTCGCTACTGTGGCAGATGGTGTCATTATGAATCACGTGAACTCAGTACTAGGGATTCTTATTTCTTAGAATGCAATCAAATCATCAGATAACCAATATTACGACTATACTCTGGGGTATCGGTTTTATCTATCCCTTCCACATCAGGGAGCATGATATTGATCTCTGAACGGCATATGGAGACTTTTAAGACGTGCACTCCTTGCATCTTCAGAGGTTGAGAGTTTGCCTTCTCTTCGGAGCGCCTTCTTTTGAAGGCTCCCTTTTCTTGGGGCTTCAGGATGCTACCCCGGTAACCGCTGCCGCAGTATAAGTTTCCATTGTAACTATATCCTTCGCTTTCTTAGGCCCTTTTGGACACTCTAGGTGACAGACTTGGCACTTTCCCTGGTTTTCAATCCTACCAAATTTCTCAACCCAGCTATATTCAGGTGAGAAAAGGTAGAAGAATTCTTTAACTTGAAAAAAGGATTTTATTATTATAGACACATCCTGCAGCCTTAAAGAGGACCTGCCTTAATTATTTCCAAATGCATACGTCTTTTAAAGCTACTTTTCTGCATAACAGTTTTTTTTTGCCTCAGTCATCCTATTTTAAGCTTGAAATGCAAGGATAGGGAGATACTCCCCAAATTACCCTCGTTATTTTTACTACACATTTCAAAAGTACCTTCGGTCACTGTTCCATCCCCTGATAAACATGTTACGAAAATACACCATGAAATGAAATTAAAGACTCCCATCCTATAGAAATGTCAGGCTGGAGAGGTATGTGTCCGCTAATTACTCCCGAACAACAAAATTTGTTGTTGCAATTAACGTACGAATATCTGCATGCCCACGGGTATGTCAGATAAAAGAAGGTAGTAAAAAAAAGGAATGTTCACCGGCTTTCCTGTTCCCAGTTGACCTTCTTTGCCCTCGAGTTCAAGAGTTGGGTACACCAGATTTTTTTTTCAAATAGGAAGCGGAAAACGAAGTAGAAATTGTGGTAGCAACTCAGGCGAACACTATGAGTACCTACCACTCCCACTACAGTACCTCTCATAAACACATGAGTGTATACTTAACAGGGTGAATAGTTGGGGTTGGATGGATTTAGTCATGAGTAAAAACTCATATGTCGTATGGTGAATTTGGTTGATTTTATCATTATATAGTTTTTGCTTGTGAGTTTTACGCTACATATCGCATATGGGTGCATTTAATTCGTCCTGCTACTTCCATCATCCACAGGTTTCTGGGTTTGGAAATTTTCACCATTGTTAAAAACACAGAAACTAACTACTGTGCAATAGCTCTGATATTTGCACAGTTCCATTCATTTATATAACTTAATGGAGTCATTCTCACAGATTGTGTTTTATAATGTCGGACTAAAAAAAAGTAATTATATCAGCTCGCGAATTTTCACATATGACTTAAGGGGAATGTATGAATTAAATCAACACCCTGAAGTCGAGAGGGAAATTTCACCAGCCGTTTCGTAGACCTGGTTGAGCACTTAAATAAGCAGAAAAAGTTAATTGCCGTTGTCAACCATTTTAAGAGAAA
>QYTT01078856.1:0-16817 GCA_006980735.1 Dasypogon diadema | reverse complement strand
GAATTACTAGGTAATTAATAATTTTGTAAACTAATTAGATTCACCTTAAGTTAACGTAGAAGCTCGGAAAAAGCAGCGTGCGAGTTACAACAATCAAATCTAAAATGGGGAAAAGGAGGAGTAGTATTTATTTGATGGATAGTAGAAAATAATTACAGCATTGTACTTACCGAATCCAGTCCTCTGTCTCTCCGGAATCCAATCGCAGATAGTCAAAATACAAAAAAAAACCGAAAATCAGAATCCACTAGTTAAACTTAAAGGAATAAAACCACCCGGCTACACAGAATTGTCCGTAACCCGAAGCACCGCGAGAGGAAACCCAAAAGTAATACCCAAAAAAAGGAAGCAGAAAACAAAATAGAAGTATCTCCCGAAGAAATTTTATTTTATCGTCTGGAAAGAAAAGTATCCAACTCGAAGAGAACGTATTTACAAGAACCGGTATAAACCAAACCAATCTAAACCGATTCTAGGAATTTACCAAAATACCGGCGGAAGTTAAAAACAGTGGGCTCGAAGAAAAATGTGCATCGGTATGTGAAGCGGGCAATTTACTTGGGTAGTAGCTTTGATCGAGTGCAGTAGTGTATTTTCGTGCTGGAAAATTTTTTTTGAGTGCCAGAGTGCCAAGTTCACTTGGAGTAAGAAAAGTTAGAAAATAAAGAAAAAATAGAAAATTAAAGGAAGAACAACAAGAGCGAAATAGCGGAGGAATAATTTCGAGGAAGAAGGGAGGATTTACTGGAGAAAAAAAGGCAGGAGTTCAATTTACGAAGATTTAGGATTCGGAGGACTTGGAAGGAGCCAGAAACGTAACTAAACGTATCTAAAGCTAAGTACTGCCTTTTCCTTTCCAATATTATATATATATTGTAAAAAGATTGCGTTATATGCTGTATATTCTAAAAAGATTGCGTTTTTGCAAAAGCACGCTGCTTAGTTCGGGTTTATTGGGTTCATTTGTTCATTTCATACAAGTAATATTTCGATATAGTTTTCTTGGTAATAAAAGTTGTTCTTTTGGATAGTGCTTGGGAAAATAAAAGTAGTTTTTGCAATTTTTTTTTATTCAATTTTTCAATTTTGAGTTCGTGGACTCAGGAAGAAAACCACGTGGCGCCCATACAGTTTTAAAGTTTTGGAGCCCCGATCCACCTCCAGCGCTGGCCGGGAAGCTTACGTGACGCAGAAAGCACGTAACATCTTTAGCGGCAAAATATTAAAACTTTTACAGATTTTTATTCAAACAAAAATAATATTTTTTTACATTTTTATTTGTTTTTATTTTTTTTTATATGTTTTTAGAACAGAGAAATATGAACAAAGGATCTAATATCTAATTATATGTCTTTAACAGAATTTTAATTTACAGTTACTTTTCGATTTATTCTAATCTACTATAGTACTAAATTTTTTACTCACATTTCATGTACCCATCTTTTAATTCAAATGCAATCAATAAAATTTGCTAGACGTTGTCTCAAATTATATTTTATTATTCATAATAACAGTCAGGCAGTATTTTAAGATGCGTTGCAACTTTAATAATGTTCCACAGTATACACTAAAATTTTTAACATTCATGTTTCCTTGGTTTATGCTCTCTCAATATTTTATTATAAATTTAATTTAATCCTTTGCACTATAAATTTCTATATTTTTTTTTACCGGACAACATATTTTTTTTTCTTCTGTTGATATTCTCATCAGGTAATATATAAACAAAACATCGTCAAGTTATTTCAATTAAATACTGACATATTTTGTTAACTTAGTAAAAGTTGTCAGTTGAGGCGTGACTTAAAGAGTTTTAGGGGGGGACAAAAATCAGCGGTGTTCAAAACACAGTGCAAAGGGTTAAATAAGAGATACTTGGTTTTTTTTTTAAATACTAATGAATGTGTAATTCAAATTCCAGGTTAAAACAACAGCAATTAAAATCAAAGGATTGTGTAATCAGAAGAGTTAATATTTTCTTTGTAAATAAAACGTGTTAGTGCTTCTAAAACGGATCCACTTGCATTATTATTAGTAGTAGTAATGTATTTCCTTATTCAATCCATTTAAAATAGTTTCCTACAAATTGTTTCATTTCTTATTTTTAGTTGCTGTGTGATGATATTAATATTTTTGATATTTTCTTTTTTTTTTATAATATCTTTCCATATGTGCCGCATTTCACCTTAAGTGTTGTTTTTTTTTTATGGAAAATAATTTGATGTAAATAGGCCCATAAGTATTCCATTTTGAAGAGTTTATTTAATATATTAGAAACTGGTTGTAAAATTAATTGTAGTACTTCAATTACCTCTGTTTTTGCCTCCTAAACCTAAAAAATAGCGAAACTCTACACATTTTTTCAATAAAACTTTCGGTTACCAAAGTATTGGGTAATGGAATCCATAAAATAAAGTATTGACACCTTTTCAGTTTTAAAAATTGTATCAAAATCAAATATTTTAGTTGGCGTACAATGCGTCTGTGATCAAAGTCAGAGTAATGCTTTTTTTTTTTAAATATGCGGAAAGTCAACTAACAATAAGTACAAATACGAAAAACTATCAGATGGATCCTAAATCTGGTAATTTGTTAATTCGGTATTATATGATTACATTAGTCAGATTAATCGTCCAAAATCTTATGTGTACATGTGATATGTAAAAAAAAAAGAAAACTTATTGAGTACTGAAAAAAAGTGATACGAGATTACACAACAGGGGATCAATTTATTTCAATCTAATTTGATTTAGTTGCGAAGAGATTCTGAGGAATAAACCAAACGAAATATTAATACAGAGTACAACACTGATTAACGTAAATTACACATTTGACATCCTCATTAAGTCAGGTGGCAATATTTTTTCTATTACTTATTTAGCTAACGCGAATTATGCTGTATTAAATTTAAATGTGAAAGATTCATTTATAATTTGTTTTCCACATCATCAATGTGTCCTAAATTCTCATGTATTAAGTAGATGATTAAAATACGGCACTATGGATAATTATACACCACCAATCTTCCTTCCGACACAACAGTGAAATTTTAAAAATTTATAAATCTTTTTTTTTTAACGTGTGTATGTGTGTGTGTTCATTAATAAAAACTTACGGCTAAAATGCAACAATTTATTATTAATGTGGGAAATTAAATATCTATGGGAAAATCATAAAGCAGTCAAAAAGACTAGGAGAAAGGAAAGTACGACGACCAAAATATAATAGAAAAGTGTCGTTTTACATCTTAAATTGTTTTCTTTATTTCCTTTTTTAACTTATTTAATTTCTACAATACATATACAGCGGAGGGTGAAAGAGCTATAACAACAAGTTTAAAAGAACATTTCTTTAAAAAGAAAAAAGAAAAAAAGAAAAATATATAACTATAAAAAAAACTGATAAGCTTGGGGAAATTGATAAAAATGACCTATACAAGAATATTAAAATAAAAAAAAAGAAAATATGACGAAAAAATAGATTTTTTAAAAACAATTTTGGAAAGTGAAAACTTTTTTTAAAACATTTTATGGATTTTTTCTATTTTTTTATTTTATTCTGCTTTTTTTTTGTTCTCTATCTTTTTGCACTCTTTAAGCATATAATGTTTCACACTTTTTGTTTCTATTACTTAATAACTTTTTTTTTATTAATTTTAAATTAATAATATGTTTCCTGTTCCAGCCATCCACCTGGGTTACGTCGTAGGTAGAATCTACGTGTTTCATCATAGATGAAAATAGACAACATGAATGGAAGAGCTGGTAACCACCACACGAATCTGTTATAGGAAAAAAAAAATTAATTAATTAGATCAGCTGTAAGTTGAGAAATGTTAATGATAATAAAAATATGATAAAACTGAATATTTTGTTTACTTTAATAAAGTCATTTTGTCACAAATATATAAATTTTTTTCAAGGCATTGCCTGAGCTCAAAGAACAATCCTATGACGCAAAAAGCACAGCTTAAACGGAAGGAAATTTTGGGGTAGAGGAGGTTGGATAGTGTTGCAATGTTAATCCGCGATTTTTAGCACGGAATTTTTACTACCAGGGCTGTGGAATCCGAGTCGGAGAAAAAATGTGCCGACTCCAACTCCGTGTTAGTAAATTTTAAATATTCCAAAAATGTGCTCAAAATAATTGAAAAATTCGTGATATTACCACATTTATATCGAAGCACAAAACAAAATGCAGGTAACTCTGGTATTATAACACGGCGCTTACGTTCCCATGAAATTTAGGATTATGCATAACCATAATGTAGAACTACATACATACAGTTACTCAAAAAAAAAGTATTCGGGCAGGTTGTTTCTTTAGAATGATTTGTAATTAAAGTAATTAGGTCAAGAAAAGCTTTTACAAACTTCTCGTAATTTATTCGACACAGGTCCAGTAAACGTTTTAAACAAAAAATAATTCAGTTCTGATTTACCTATTAACAGACAGGCTACGATTTCTTATTCCACACCTAAAATAATGAAAATCAAAAGAGTATTCGGGCAGTACATAAAAAGAGTTAATATTACCAACTCAGCATTTCGTGGGCCCCGCCCTTTCTTTTTATTACTTCTCGAATTCGGTCTAGCATCGATCGGACTAATCGTACGCATAAGTCTAACATTCTAACCGCAGTTCCTTCCCAAGATCAGTTTTATTAGAAATTCGGTGTTGCCTGATGTTCTCTTCTAAATGTTCCCATAAATGCTCTATAGGACTTAAGTCGGGACTCTGAGCGGCTGTTTCGAGGACTTTTGGGCAATTATAGAGCAACCATAGTTGGCTTTATGCTTTTGGGTCATTATCTTCAGGTTCACTGGCGCTTTGCTTCACAATTTGTCTACGGTACCGTCAATTAAATGCAAATTACCCATCCCAGAACCCGACATACAACCCCATACCATTTGGCTTCCTCCTCCATGCTTAACTGTGCAGCGTAAACTTTGCAATTGAAGCTCTGTGTTGGACTTCCGTCACACCATAACCCTTCCATCAGAACTAAAAATGTTGTACTTACTCTCGCCAGCAAATAAAACCCTTTTCCAAAACTCCCATGGTTTATTTATATGCTGTTGAGCAAAATGCAATCTTTTCTGCCTATTTACCTTACTTATATAGGGCTTTCTTCTGGCAACCCGACCGCAAAATATTTCTAACAGTTTCAGGATTCGATGACTTATTAAGCTTTTTTCGGCCTCTCCTGCTAATTTACAGCACTGGTTTTTGGATTTTTTTTTTAATTTCGTACACAATCCATCGCTCTTCCCTATCACTAAATATGTGTGAGCGCCCTGATCGTGGCTTTTTCTCAACAGTACCACTTTTTTTAAATGAGAAATAATGTCGTGTATTGTCAATTTTTTTATTTTCATAATTTCCGCAATTTCACGCTCACTTTTACTGTCCTTAAAATGTTCAATTATTAAATTTCTAATTTCACCACTAACCTCGGGGTTTTTTCCCACCCATGATTAAAATCCTCAATGTTAAGTAGTTGTTCCCGACAACAATAACCTACAAATAATTGAAGATAGACAAGATCCGACAAGTTGATTGGAATTGCGCCGTTATATTTCAAGGAATCGCACTCTGCCCGAATACTTTTTTGACTATAATTCTATACATATGGTAGGTAAAATTAAGGGTAATGTTCTTAGATTAATTAAAAAAAAACATTTTTTCCCTTAAATGTTAATATTTAGGCATGCGGGAATAATACTTAGGATAATTATTCAAATATTTCATTGTTGATTTATATTTTCTTATAATTGTTTCCAAAATTACGAATTGCCCGAATACTTTTTTGAGTAACTGTACGGAGGTAAAAAAAGGAGTCGGAAGTAAAAAAAAGGAGTCGGAAGTAAAAAAAAGGAGTCGGAAGTAAAAAAAAGGAGTCGGAGGTAAAAAAAAAGAAGGAGTCGGAGGTAAAAAAAAAAAGGAGTCGGAGGTAAAAAAAAAGGAGTCGGAGGTAAAAGAAAAGGAGTCGGAGGTAAAAAAAAAGAGGAGTCGGAGGTGAAAAAAAAGAGGAGTCGGAGGTAAAAAAAGAGGAATCGGAGGTAAAAAAAAAGAGGAGTCGGAGGTAAAAAAAAAGAGGAATCGGAGGCCGACTCCGCAGCCCTGATTTTTACTGCGTCTGAAACAAATCAAGAATATTTTGAATGAAAGGATTCTAATTCCTTAACTGTAGTCACGGCCCATTATAATGTAAACAGAGAGCAGCTGTGCATTGTTTACTTCGCATAGTGAGCAATCTGTTTACTATCCGGTATTACAGCTACTAGCATGCAGGCAATTAAGCACTCATTATGCTGACGCATAACTAAGCATGTTATGCAGTGACGCAATGGGTGACTTGAGAATGCCGGCCAGGTGAGTAAAAACACATTTAGGCATGGACCTCGACGTCTCTTCCGTGATTCCAAGTATAAAGGTGAATGACTGGATTGAGGTAGAGTAGTTCAGTGCAGCTGCAATATCAGTACGGTTGCAGAGCTTTGTTCAGTTATTCATAATAAAGTACAAGTATAAAGTAGAGCGAAGTTTTTTATTTGAGGGTTACCAACGAGGGAGCACGACATTACTATGGTTCGTTCATTTATAAGTCTTCAGTCCGACTCACAGCAAGCAAGTGATTGAGTAATACAGTTGGATTCATTTATATCGCCGCCTAAGACATAAGCAACTTATTAATTTTACTCCTTCGATTAGTCAAATTCATTTAGTACACAATTCTGCACATTAACGGAACTGTACTCTACTGAAATTGAGTTATTCCTTTGAAACGGGACCGCCTGGTTCGATCATCAAGAAGTATCACGGTGACTTTTTATACCGCAGATTTAGAGTATTGTAAGTTGAAGGAAACGTTTGTAACGCATTAAAATATTCACAATACACAGGAATAAACTATATTGCCATTAATGGGAGAAGAAATCGTTTAATATACATCCGTCTGTCCGTCCACGTGTTATCTCGAGAACGTCTTAAGACAGAGACTTCAAATTTAATTATAAAACGATAACCCTTCTTAGTAGATGGATAAAATTTGGCACACAAGTACTTTAGTAAAACCTAAATATCCTAGAAGAAAAATTGAACCAAATCGGGGAAACCTTTCAAAGGGCTGCCATATAAAAGTTGGAAATGTAAATTGTTTTCAAAAATTTGTTGCGTTGATTTGTTGTTGTTGATTTGTTGAAGGCTGATGATTTTGAATCTGTAGTCGGATTTTTGAAATTCAAAATGACAAATGTATATGAAGACTACAGAGAGGAAAAACGACCTAATTCCAAAAATTCGTAAATTGATATTTTGACGCCATCATATGAATATCACCTATTAATTTGCTGTAAATGTAGAATATTTTCCAAAACAACGCTCTAAGTCCACTAAAACCAGTGATAAATGTATGGTATGCTTTGAAAAAGCGATCTAAGCCCACCCCAATTCGGGAAAGACTCTCTTTCCTCTGCAAGTGTCTTCAAACTTTCAATTGCGTTTATTTTGAAAGTCTCTAAAATGGGACTTAGATCGTTCTTTCCCTGTAGTCTTCAAATGTATTTGGGATTGCTGATTACGAATTTGATACTAACTTTTAAGAATTCAAAATATCGAATAAAATATGACGGTCGAAAGTGTCAATTATTTCAAAAGTTTGATTTCGAATCTGGAGTTGGAATTATGAAATTCAAAATCGCGGATCTAATATACCGGACAAGATTTTCTAAATATCAACGGAATGTTAACGAAATAGCGAATATAATGCATTTTGGGGTTGCTGTTTACGAATATAATATCAGTTTTTATGAACCCAAGAAGACGAATCCAACATGGTGAACAGATTTTTGAGAGTTGTATGGAATAGTCATGAAAACGTATATATATTGTCGCTGTAAACCGATCCATTAAAACAAATTTTACACGAGACTGTTTTTTTAATGCCATGATCATTTAAAAATAACAAAAGGAATTTCATGTTAAAATTCAAAGAAATTATTAAAATTTGATATCAATTACAAACATTCAAATTGCTCTCCGGAAAAATTTACTTTAATGGATTTACAATAATTCTGATTTACAGCGGCGATTTATTCTTGGGACCTCAAGAGCACGGTTTGTGAGAGATTTAAAAAATTTAATATGAGGGATCCAATGTGACGGAAAAAATTGCTTAATAATGAATAATTAATGAAATGTTCATATAATGAGGAGTTTATGAGTTTTGGCATTGATGATTACGAACTTGAGATTCTATTTTATTATACAAGTTCAATATGATGAATGCAATGTGGCGGATAATATTTTAAAAATTTCACAGATTTCACAATATTCAGATTGGACTAAAAGTAAACTTGACTTGACTCTTTTAATGTGGTACCCCATTTTTCATACCGAAAATTGAGAGAAAGTAAAGTAGCTAAATCTTCGGCGCACCCTAGAGTTTACTGTTTAAGGATCTGTGTATTAAATACTTTAGCTTAGTAGTGGTCCAAAAATTTAATGTGCGAAAAAGTTTAGTTCACTACTCATGAGCTGAGCTGAAAAGAGTGGCTTCAAAGATAAATGTATGAATGAAAAAAGTATTAATAATGTTAAGTATTATCTTTTCAGTATATAACGTAGAAAGTTTTTTAGTTACTAATTTTCGCTATATCCCCACTATTAGCATTACTTTAACTTATTAACACTCATGCATCGAGATTGTTGCAGAAGTTCTTAGAAAAGAGGTAAATAAATAAAAATTACCAGCGGTTGGAAATATTAACACAGTACACGTATGTGTTTGAACCAAGAGCTAAAAACCAACGATCCCTTTTGGTTCTGGTTCGCTCTTAACTCAAAAATTCTGAGAGTTAAATATATTATCTCACTCATGACGGAACTTCACATTCTGAATGTGAACAATCTGACAAATTCTGAGCCAAACACTTGCTTATCGGCTGAAAGGAATTTGGCTCACTCACTGGTCGAAGTCGAAGTTCAGATAGGTCTTTTTTGGCCAATGATCCGGAAAAAAATTCGTACTCGGGGTACAAATCACTACAAATGGGTGCTATTAATACCTATGAATGTATATTTATCGATTTTTCAGATAACACTTGGTGGAAAAGGTTTTTAGACATCTTGTGATTTAATTTAAACACTTGTGTTTATTAATGATTGCGTGTAAGAGCATTCGAGGTCTTAAAAATTTATTTCAGTCAATGAAAAAAAAACTGAATCATACTTATCATTTTGAATACTTACTTAAGTGGGTACATACGGAGACCTTTGTCCATACCAGGACAATATGAAAGGAATGCAGCTAACAATGTTTCGAACACTAAGCCAAAGTTAAGGGCCCAATTTCTCATACCTTGATGGAAAAGCGAATTTCGACGTGTCTTGCAAATAATTAAATCTGCCCATTGTACGACTACAATCGAAACGAAGAAAGCCGTGTGGCAAGTAAATTCAAGGGTCTTACGGTCACGGTATGTCTACAAATTTAAAGTGATTAGCGAAAAAAAAATTCAGAAATTTATTAAATCTTACCCATTCCTGTCCATATGAATCTGTAAGATCATTAACAGCTTTAGAGTCCCACATCTTACGAATGCCGAATAATTTCATTGGCAGAAAACCATTTTCAGCCATTATAACGAAGTATACAAAAAAGCCTGCTGCTGCTTGAATCATACCAATCTGTCCATAGGCCATAGAAATTAACCTATTGTAAAAAAAAGAATACAATTTTAAGTATGATATAAAAATCTATTAGCGAGGAAAAAAAGATAGTAGATATATTAAATTGGAAAGCATTTTTATCAAAAATGTTTTGATGAAATTACACACGATTCAAGTTTATTTATGTAAAAATATAATTTCAACGAATAAAAATACCTTCCAATTTTTTTAGTATTTATTATTATTAAAGATAAACTAATACTTTGCTTTGTACAATATGCAATTGTATACAGCAAGCTTCATTCAAGCTCCTCTATCCCAAGTTAGTAATTTTCATGCATAGACAAACACTTACATGTAAATAGCAAAGCTTTTAAAGCGGCATCATTTCCATTGTGTCATGTTTATATAATCTATTAATGATGTACTTACGGTTAATATTTTACACTTTAAATTTGCAAATGTGAGTTTTTGGTGAACATCAGTAAAGGAAGTAAAAATATATACAATAATCAAACCACTTTCCCTACCTTACTTAATGCGCAGACGTGCATTGATGTAGGAAAACAATTTTACAAGTTTAACACGTGAAAAGCTATTTTATAAATTATTTTTTTTAGAAAGAACTAAATTAATATATTTTTTACTTTCATAATACTGTTTTAGCATTACAAGAAGTTTAGTACCAGTAAATCAAATAAATAAAGCAATACCCTAGTGTTTTTAACCGTATGCCAATATCTTAGCTTATAGTTGTGAGAAAATGGATCTTTTTCATGAGGACTTTTTCATGAGGACTTTGTTTTCGGAGGTATATACTTTTATTAGTAGTGAATTCGTATGTGCGACAATAGTTGTAGTCGTGGTTAACCGATTATGGCGGCATATTACCAGAGTAATGTTAAGTTAACGAACAACTTTTGGGCGAATCAAATCAAAGTTATGTGAATGTGAATATTTGATTTCCTATTTTATTTATAAATAAAGAATAAAGAAGTAATAAGTATTGTAAAAATAATAAAAGGAGTATTAGTATCTAATAAAATATTAAATCTTGCAATTAATATATTAATTTTTCCAATAATTTGACAGTTGTATAAGTTGTCTACATCTGATAACGACTGAGGAGTGCATTGTCAAAAATAATTGACCTCATGGTTGACTACAGTCATTCAGTAGCTACAAACTCATTACGATTTCGACGAATGACCCTAATTCCAAAATATTTCTGTGTGTACAAACGCGCTCATGTTAGTGGAAAATTAAAGCCCGTTCCGATTGAAAAGAAATAAATAGGTTCTAAATGAAATGTTTGATGGGGCTATTCGCATAAAATTCTGCACATTTAAAAATGTACTAAAATAAAAAAATAAATAAATATATATTCTTAAGTAATAAACTTCTTGTAATTAAAATGTAACTTACTCAATGTATAAAACTTCATATTATGAATGATTTGTGCTTGCCTTTCTTTCATAAACTATTTCTCTAAAAACGACACATATACTAAAACACATCGAAAGCTACTGGAAGAACTACGTTTTTAACTTGAACTTGCTTTAAGGAACTTTATCATCTAAACTGTGTTCAACTAAATAATTTAATGAATTTTAATTTAACGAAGGGATTAGAACTAGCAGAAAATTATCATTTTTTATATTATTAATGCTTTCGAGAATGAATAATATTCATATACTAAAAATAAAAGTTTTTACTTTGGCCAGGCCACTAATTCTGCTAATCCCTGAATTTTGCTAATTCATTAAATCTACTAAAATGCATTATTTAAAATTCAGGTATTGTTACTTATTTGAGCAATTCATGTCTTAAATAAAAAAGAGATGTTAGATCTACTACTATCGAAGTTAAACGAAGTTATATCTGGTTGAAAAGTATATAAAAACCAATGACAAATTAAGGACACTTGTAAAAGGTGAATAGAACACAAATCCAGTTGTCTAAGACGATATTCATTTTATTTCAAACTTCCTTTTTTAATTTTTGCAAATATTTCCTGAACTTTTTTTCGTGGACAGTAAAAGAAAAGAATACTCTCCTTAGTATTGTGGGATTCAACCAAAATAATAACCTCAAGAGTGCAGGACGGGGTTCTCTAAAGTAAAGACTGAAGAATTCAACTACATACTATACATATGCACCTCTAAGTAGAATTATATAATTAATTCTTTTGCTTTCATCAAATAATTTTGTTTTCCACTTTTACTTCCGTGTAAAAAGTGAATATTATTTTGAAATAAAATGAATTATTATTATAAATAGCCTTTATAAAAGTGTCTTCTTAATTTTTGTCCTTAATTATTTTAATTAATTTTGATTTAATGCTTTCAGTAGAATCTATATAGAGAAAATAACTATAAAAAACCCCGCTTTCTTCATTACAAAATTGCCTAGACATTGGCACTTTCGTTTGTGATAGCAACCGGCTATCACGAAAAAGACTTCATAAGAATTTTTATTCTAAATCGGTTGCGATTGTAGTGAAAAAAAACGAAAATACTTAATAATACCAAAGTAAATTGATCTCATACTTTAAAAAGTCGAATTGTTTACTAAATTAACTCCTGACTTTAATCATAGGATGATTTTATTTTTTTTTTTTTTTAAATTAAAACTAAGGCAATTTTATAAAAGCGACGAAAATTATATTCTAAAAAGGTCGAAATTACGCCATTTCGTTTTTGCTTTTTATGAAATTTGCCTTTCACTACCTGTACTACGGCAGAATATAGGCCAAATAAAAGCCTCGTTAAGAACAACAAAATTACGACTTTGTGCTTAAATAAAATCTCAATCAGGATATGAGGTCAATCATATCCAGGTACCGGACAACGAAACTTGCAAATAAAGGGTAGCGGCGGGCACATGCTCCTCGTTGTTGTTCCTTAGCACTTGCCAGCATTTCGAGGAACAGTCAAGTGACAGATTGATGTGCAAAGTGAGATTTGACGAAGCCGAGGATTTTATTTTCATAGAACTCGTTTTTGATTCTCTTTATTCTGTGGTACTGCAATTCATTTCAATCATATTTTTTTTTAGAAATAACAAAAACTACGCCAGCTTATTATATTTCATTACTGCTGTAAAAAAAAACTAAATCTTTCATGAATGTATTGTTCGAAGTAAAATTTTGTTGCTACTTATTTAAGTTATTTATATTAAAATATGACATAAACTGCTCAAAATAATGTTTTTTTTAATTATATTATATTCTTATACACCAGTAATGTTCAAACTATTTTCCTTAAAAAAGTAATTTAACAACATAAAAGCTGACATTTAAACAATATTCCGACAAAATAATGTAATGGACACTAAAAAACGATGTATTCTTCAGACAACGTGGAGACGAACACAAAATTTGAGTGAATTATTATAAAGTTAATGTGGACATATTGAAAAACATCTAAAAGAAAGTAAATTTATCGATACTTTACTTTCAATCCACTCAAATTTAATTAACGCAAATGAAAATGACTTTAGGTTATTAACGCATAAGAACAAAAGCTTACTATTTTGCGCAATATTCTATCGTACTCTAAAAGCCGTGTTAAATGTAAGAATTTAACACTTGAAACCTTAGTCATTTTCAAGAAATTCAAATCATTGCGTCAGCAATACTGAAAACACATCTACCACCAGATCCCGATCGAAAAAAAAACAAATGTATTTTTAAAACACTTTGGGGTTTTAAAAACAGTTTTTGTTTGTGATTTTTTTTTTCTTTATCTTGTTTTTATTTATATCCTGACCTGCGATTTACCAAGTTGTCGCGATATGGGTCTCTCGGTTGCCGTTTCATAATGTCACTCTCTGGGGCCTCGTAGGCTAACGAAATGGCGGGTACCTTAGGATTACGTTTGTGATGTTTAATAAAGTTTTCTTTGATGTGAAATGATATAATTTTCTTTCTACTTCAGATGCTTAATAAATTAAATGCTTACTAGTATATTAAAGAAATAATAGCCTTTATGAATGTAGGAAATCTAATTTTGAAAATTTTAAAAGTTGTAAATAATTGACATATTTCAATATATTAAATGAAGAAAATTTAGTTTTAAGGTATTAGAAAGTTACTAAAAATACGAAGAGGGAAAAGCACTAAACTACAGATTGTATTATAACAGAAAGGCAAAAGTTGAGTAACGTTATTTTCTTTTAATATGTCATTCACAAAATTGAAGATCAGAAAGTGTGTTTGGCTATAATATGAACTCGTAAAGATGTTATAAGTAGCTAATGACTATATCCTATCTAATTAAAAAGATAGTTATAAGCTCCTTTGTTGACTAAACTAAATTGTAAGAATCTATTAAGTGTAGAATAATTATTAAAATATTGAATTATATTAATCATTCACATCAATTCCGGTGTTAGAGAAATAGGGGGCATTCCAGAGCGTGGCAGAAAAGGGTAAAATATTAAAGTAACTACTTCGACTAATGCTACATATCTTCTTGCTATTTCTACAAATTTATTATTTTAAAAACAAAGATATTTTGATGAAATTTGATGTAGTTTGTTTTCGGTGTTTATGTTTAGGTTGTGTCCGAAATAAGTTAAAAACTTGTTTAAAATACATAACAACGGAAATAAAAGATTTAATAAAAAAAACAATAAGTAAAATTGGATGATATATGGTTTTAGTTTAAATCCTGATTACAAATCTAATATTATTAGGAGATAATGAAATGATTGGATGAAAATTACTTGATATAATTCAATGTTTCTGTACTGCATTGACGAAAAATGCTATACCTAATATCTGCTTAGTACTGGCAATCGATTACTTTACAAAACAGTTTGTTTTTAAAGATTTATTTGTTGCACTTCATTTATGCATTGATTTTTATAAAAAGAAATACCTTTTTCGTTCTTGTAAACAAGTTCAAGAAAACTATCTTTCTGCAATGCTTCTTTTAGAATTAAAATATATTAGATTTTTTGATAATAATAGAAATAAATAATAGATTCTATGTTTCCAGGTGGCAATAATCGGAGTATGATACCTCAAGATTAATGACACAAGCATATTTAGAAAATTTATGCAAGATTAAGCTAATAATATATTCGTCTGTTATTGAATATGACAATTTAATGAACAATGTACACTTCATAGAAATGAATATACTTTTCCGTTCGCTGTCTTCTTAAATTATCTGCAGAAGTTGCATTTAAGCCTCACACTAAATTATTTGTAATCTTGTCTCGGAATGTGTGCAACTATATTACGATAAGATATAATGCATTTAGGGAACTCTGAAAATAGTTATTTTTAGTAACTACTGTTGCACACCAACAATAATAGGAGAATAATTCTCGCATTGATAAAAAGCTTTAATGTTTTAAAAGAGAGCCTAATTCTTATTTTCCTGATTTTTCTCGCTGTAAAACTGCAAAGCAATTTCAGGGGTCTAGAGGATATGAAATAATGTATATCCCGTTGACTATGATAATGATGTAATTATTTTGATAAGCTACTTTATTAACTATTAACTTTTTTGAAAAAAAAAAATAAGACTGAAAAATAACTCCAATAATAATCTAGAATAGTTCGTTATTCACATTATTACTTTCGGAATTTAATTCTATCCTACATTGATACGATGTGAATAAAATTATAAACTTTAAGTAACTGCAACCTCATTCAGAAAATTATTTAAAACTAAAAACGAAACTTTCATTCAAAATAGACAAGGGTAAATAGAGCTTTGATGTTTGGAAGACTTACCTTTAAACTTTTTCGATCAAATGGATTTTAATATAAATAAAACAGATTCTTGAGTAGACTGGACTCTACTTTTGAAGTACCCAAGTAAAACTGTTCAAATAAAGAAAACTAAAAGCAAAGAGCTTTTTAGGGGTGGCTCACTAAAGCTCCAAACATATTTTAAATTATGAAGAGAGATAGGAAAAAGTGCAATAAGAATTTGAAAAGAGAAAAATTAAAATTTAAGAGGAAATATCAGAATTCTCGCACGTTATTTTTCTAGCTGACCCAGCACTATTTACCACATACAAACATTACACAACACATTTCAATAAAATAAAAAATTTAAATAAGTTCTTAGTGATAACATAATCTATATGTATTTACTTAATACGCAATTTTTAATATTTTGCTTGAAAATTTTGTTTTATATGTTATCACATAAATAAAATTGGTAGCCAATATATACTTCAATAAATCAAACACATAACTGCGAATTCTTAACCAAAGGTACTTTTAAGCGTATATGTAACTTAAAAATACAGCAAATAAGTCGCAAATACTAATTTTGGAAACAAATCTGCCTAAAAATTAATATCACCACGTTACACAACATCGTCCCATAGTCACAATATCATTTAATAGAAAATACAAGGTATAGAAGAGAGAATGCCGTACGAAATTATGCAAAGATATTAAATATTTTAACAGTAATTAGAGAAAAAGAAGAGCACAGCAACCTTGATATTTAGGATACGGCATTTAACTATTTTGCAAGGTCAAATTCATTTTCATTTCATTAAAAACCAATTTATATATATTGCAAAAGCTGGAGAAGTGAAAAAATATGTAGCCATGTAACTACTTTTTAAAAATTGATAAATTTCTTTGATACTTGCATCGATTATTTTCTAGTTTTTTTTTTAATACTTTATATAAATAGGAGAGATTGCTTTCTTTTTAAGAATATAAGACGTTACCTTTCATTGACGAGCTTGTCAGTAAAAGGATTCCTTGGTTGACGTTTCATAATGTCTGACTCGGCTTCCTCATAGGCTAATGAAATAGCAGGTACCTATTGGCAGACATAATCACGCTCATACTTTAATAAATGATCTTTTTTGCTTTAGACAAATAATTTTTATTTCAAAAATTTTCTTCTTTTTAAATAACTTTTAGCAAATGATTTTTATATAATGTTAAACCAATGGTCGATAATAATCTGATTAGGAATTTAAAAAGCGATTGGAAGATTGAAGCGAAATATTTCTGATAATTGTATGTACTTCGGAGAATTTTACCTGAAACAATCATAATATAAACACGGCCATGTTGCTAAATTTATTGCTGCCAATGTTATACATAAATAATAAATGAGATTTCACTCGATGTGAACTTTTGTTAATATATGTAATAT